>JACEII010000025.1:3754899-3774104 GCA_014332785.1 Antheraea mylitta | reverse complement strand
TTATAGACCTACAATGTATGTGTACAGTTAGGCGGCCTTATAGACCTTATAGTGACAGATAGAGAGATAGACAGACAGACATTTCTAACATTTATTGAAATGTATTCTATTACTTGTTCCAGATACCTGCAATGTCTTTAACAAAAATCTAAAAACTACAATATTTCAAGAGGATTTGGTTGAGTATTCAAGGAGTATAAGCTTAATAAACAAATAAACGAACTTACGTTGTCAACTATAATGTTAAAAGATAAATGTTTAAGAATGCGTTTGTTTGGTTAGCACAATCCGTTTAGAATCGAATGGTCGTGTATAAAATTGTAATTCAATTATCTATACTCTATACAGGAGGGAATAGTTTGTCTTATCACTTGTTTCTTCAACTCCATTGATGCGGTTTTAATGTAAGAAGAGATGTGGACTGTATTGTTAGCGATCTGCGAGGGCAAGAATATAAGGGATACACGCTCAATCGCAGGATTCAAAGGTATACAATCTGGCTGGATCAGTTAGTTGTTACTTAAAAATATTAAATGATACATAAAATTTTTATGACTAAGTTTACAGAACTTGTGTATAATTAATTGCAAGCTACATTGTTTGTTTGTCACACAAATAGACGCAGTTTCGCTGAGTGTGAAAGGGCACTAATTTTTAATGCTCTGTATTGTTCCACTGGGAAATAACGTAAGAGCGGCCATTAAAATTATGAAATGTATTTTTGTTGTGTAGTATATACGTTTTATTCACTAAATATATATCAAATATTGTACTAATTTGTAGATTTTCTAGTGACAACTTATTTAGGACATCTATCATCGAATGAAAGTGATTCGTCAGGCTCAGGTTTGTGACGCTGAATCGGGTTTACTCGATTCCATTCCACATTTTATGGTAGGTGGTAGAGCCTCGCTGAAGCTATTTTTGGTTTCAGCATGAATGGGTCGGCTCCTCCGGGGTAGTACCACCCCTCTCACAGATAACCGACGTGAAATAACAGTGCTTGCATTATTGTGTTTCGTTCGGTCAGTGAGAGAGCCGGAGGCCCACGTCCATTCCTCTTTCCTGCTTTCCCTTTCCTTCCCCTCCCCGTTCTCCCATATACAGGCTGGCAACGCACTTGCGACGTCCCTGATGTCGCTAGTATCTATGGACGGTGGTGATCACTTAACATCACGTGACCCATCAGTTCGTTTGCCTCCTTTGATATAAAAAAAAAATTATATAGGTAGCCAGAACATAACATTTTAACGAATTTCTTCATAAAAAAAATTGAGATAGTCATAAGGTCGACCGATAGAAGTGAAATCTGAAAATAATCGAATAGCTGTAAACTTTTGATGTTTTAAATCAATTATAGCATGGAATTATTTAAATTTCATGATTTGTACATTGAAATTATTAATAAATTAGTCTGGTTTTCGCATCTATTGGGTACTCGGAACAATATTTACATACTTTTTATACAATTTATTAATTGATCAAGAAAATTAAGAGCTGCACAAGTTTAATATAACATATCTCTGTTGCATCTATACTGATCCGATCTGAAAAATTCTTCAAGTGTCACATAGCCTACTTACCGAGAAAGGTTATAGGTTATGTATCATTACGATAAGACCAATAGGAGCAGAGCACCAAGAAAAAATGTTTCTAAATCGGAATTTTTCTTTTTCTTGAGAGCTTCCGCTGCGTGTTAGCGTTAGCCCAAAGTAACTATTACTACGCGGAAGAAGTCGCGGGCAGAGGCTAGTTGACTATAATTAGTATTAACAATAATCTCAACCCCAATAATATCCGTTACGTTCATTTCCATCCAGATTAGGCCCCCCTCGGCAGCGGCTCAAGCCTAGGTCCGTCCCTTCGGCGTGGAGCCCTTGAGTGTGCTGCTCGCGCGATACAATGAAAGAAAATCTTACATCACTGCGAAAATATTACACATATCACCTTTACACGCGTGCACGCATACACGCTTACACATGAAAGTGGAAGGGTTTTATTTTTCTCTTATCGAACTGAAATAGTTCAGAAAATTATCCGATACGAAATACATATATATAAGAGTAGTTGAGGTATGTATGCTTGGTACACATATATGTTCCAACAACTCATATATGTATGAATAGTTAGATTAGCTCAGATAGGTCGCGAATCGCATGTATCAGGCAACAGCCCAAGCCGAGGAGTGCCGTGCACTCTTGAGTCAGTTGTCAAATAAAATCGGCTGAGTTCCGTAAGCGCTCGCCTTAGTAGTCCGGTGAAGCTGTTAAGACCTTGCTCGGTCGATGGCGTAGTCAGATCTAAAAAAAAAACAATATATTGTATCATATTCGTTAACCATTTGAAAAAATGAATCAATATATAGACCGCCTGTAAACATTACAGTAATTACTCGAAAACATCATTGTATTTAGGCAAATATATAAAACGGAGGTCACCTAAATACACCAACACGGGCAATATCAAAGACAAATAATTGGTTAATTAAACTTAGCCATATAAATACAACTAAATTGTCTGTCTGGGTCAGTCTCCGGAACGGTGGGAAAGGTTTCGACGAGCCTACAAGTTTACAGGGAAATTAGGTCTTGTTAGAATATTATTTTAGTTACGTTTTTCCATCGGGGTTAAGCAGTAATGGTAAAATTTAACATACTTGCATAATCGGGTAAAATATTGTCATATAAGAGGGGAAATAAAATTAGCAACAATAAAAAGGAATACAATTTAGTCGACGATTAATCCAACAGTCATTGAGAAGAACCGGCAAGAAACTCGATCGGGCTTATCCTAATAACGTACCTATTATTATAACGCATTAGAGTTAAAACAATTTTAGTGAATCCACAGAGAGAGGTGTTAATTACAGTAATATAATATATAACACATAGATCAAATATAGAAATACTTCAAAATAAGTTCACAAATAACTCTACTTAATAGATATCCATATACTGTCATGGACTTTCTGCATACCTTTTAAGATATATAATTAAATAGAACGTTATTTTGATTCTATACTATATACTATAATATACTATACTAATATTATAAAGAGGTAAAATTTGTGAGTTTGTGACGTTGTGACGTTGTAGGGGGTAATCTCAGGAACTAGTAGTCCGATTTGAATAATTCTTTCAGTGTTATATAGCTCATTCATCGAAAATGCCTATAAGGCTATATATCATCACGCTAAGGCCTTTAGGAGCGGAGCACAGATGAAAAATGTTTCAAAATCGGGATGTTTTTTCCGATTAAGAGCTTCTGCTGCGTGTTAGCGTTCCCTTTTTACCTAGTACCTAGTACCTATTTCACGCGAACGAAATCGCGGTTATAGGCTTGTAAGTTATATAATTTCATACAACGTTATTTTGATGTATTATATAAGGTTTAGCCAGTGTTAGTAACATTTACGCCTGGGAAATATTTTCGATGACTTGCTTACAATAAGTTGACTTTTCTCGACTTTCTAAAATATAATATACATTTATAATACAGTTTTAAATTACAACATTTTTAAATTAAAATAAACTGTTGGATTTGCCTCACAAAATTAGCATTTCTGCCAAAAAAAATTGTATAGAAAGTTATCTCCTTTGCTGTCACTCGGATTCGAAGTGTGGTTAGAGTCGTTAGACGGTTCTTTGAAGCAGCTGATTGCCATCTGAGGTATTTTTTGTTTTGACAGTGGTGGCGAAATTTACCTTTATATTCTAGCTAAATTTTTTAATTGCCTGTAAACTCACTTAAAAACAGTTTTCTATGAGTGAAATCTAGTTAGATCGATTTATCGTCCACGAAACCACATACATACTAAGTTTCACGGAAATCGCTGATGCCGTTTCCGAGATTCTGAATATAAAACAATATAAAAATATACAAGAATTGCTCATTTAAAAGTATTAGATAGATATAAAACTACCGGAGAACCTTTCGGAAAAAAAATTCGACTTATAGAGACAGTTATATCAAAATCTGAGTAGTTTAGCAGAATTAAGAGTACCTATACTAGAAATATTTTAATTTTATAATATTTGTTAATTTATTTTTTTTGTTTTTTACTATAACCAGTCTTTTCACATCAGTACTTGGATGGGTACACAGGGAGCATAGTGTAACTTTGACTTTTTGTTGTATTTTTTGTACTGTAATACAATCATTTCACTTCTACCGCGTGTCTTCAGGAGACATCCTGTTTTTATTTTAATCAAAAACAAATATATTCAGTCAATTTAACAATTTCCTGTCATTAACCCAATTCGTAACCAATTCATGTCATACAAATCAATGGATCTCCTTTCATCTAACATTTTATAATATTGTACGATAAAATACTCTCTGTTATTATTATGAGAAGGCTTTCATCCCACATTATTACATTGAGAGAAAATAATTTATTGAGGCTTCCTTTTCACGGTCGTATGTTTTATTCTTTTAATAATAAAAATATAATAACATTATATTTGATCAACAATAAATCAGAATATTATGTGATATATTTTCTTTGTATAAGAACTAGTTTCGCCTGCCTGCTTAGTTGGGAATTAAAAGAAATGGCAAAGAGTCAATCGAGATCAAGACACAATTAGCCTTATCTTTTTAACGAGGGGAAAATCCTACATATGATACTCTCACACTGCCGAGGGACAGCTCTACTGCTTAGCGAGAATGTGAACCAGGATGCGGAGTGACCACTAGCAAAACTCCGCTGAACTGGCCACGCGCTTGGGTTTCTCGTGGATGGTAGACACGGGGACCCACCGGACCCAGCTCTCAGGAAGAAGGTTCTTCCTATGCTCCTCACGTGGTGCGGTGGCTAAAAGCCGTGCTTTGTCCGCACGGACCTTCATCTACCGGCGGCCCCCGCACCCGCCACCTAAGACGCAATTAGCCTAAAATAATCTATGGACAATTCGGCATGCAATTTTCATAGACCTATAGTGATATGTTTATTAGTTTTGACTTCATTGAGTCTCAAAAGAGCTTTATTGTCTATATATATACAATCGGGGTCGACAGACGATGTCCTGCTCTGATACATAAAAAAAAAATCTTATTGGTGATGTATAGCCTATCTGTTATAGTTTGCCGTTATTTTTGGATTGGATTCTTAGCATTAGGCACTGTGTCGTCACTCTGGCATAAATCTATACATATAATAAAAATAAACTGTTTGTATGTAATATCAAAATAAAAAAAAATACCGCTTTTATATGGAAGTATACACGCTTTTGATAACAATAATGCAATTCTTAAAATTTTTGTCTGTCTTTCTGTCTGTTTGTTCCGGGTAATCTCCGAAACAGCTGGAGCGATTTTGACACGAATTTCACTGGCAGATAGATAACATTACAACGGGTGACATAGGCTACTTTAAATTAGTATTAAACTAGTATTTCAGATATGTATGCAAAGCCGCAACTAAAAAAAATATATATATGTATATCACAAAATTCACACAGAAAATATTAATCTATTTTTATTACAATTCGCAAAACGATCAAAGGGTGGGGAGATTGAATTGGTTGTGTGACGAGTAACAGGTTTATTGAGCTATAAATTTTTAGTACTCATATCGCGTAGATATTTTATTATAGATCAAATAAAATGTATTACACCAAGATTATTCTCAACTTTGCTATAAATATAAGTTATTTTGAACCAGCAACCGTCACTTTATCCTGACCAATTGAAATCTAACCCCATAAACCCCCGGATATAATCTTGAGGAATCTCTTTGTGGTTTATGAAGGGGATTACGACGCTTGAAAAATATAAAAATGTCTTTAAAACCGAGGATAGCAAATGAGACATGATCCTTGGAAATTTAATTTATTTTCTTGAGTAATTAATGTTTTTGCCATTTTTCACGAAATAGTTAGAAATTTAGATAATGTTAGAATAAGTTTAATAGGACGGCTAACTTGCTCAATAACTTTACGATGGACGAAAAAAAAAAACAATAACTCCGACACTCAAAAAAATCTGGCACATTCTAAAAATTGTCTCCAAACATTACGAACAAAGTCGTAGTTACAAATGTCGATGCGTGGGAAAACGATACTCAATGAAACTTTAAGATTTTATTTTAGTGAGCATATCAGCCTCTTTGGGGATTACCCAATCTTTCTAGCTCCGTCGAATTTCTTATTTCGGCTATTGTAAAACTAGCTTCTGCCCGCGATTTCGTCCGCGTGAAATAGTTACCGTTTACGTAACGCATATAGAAGAAGCTCTAAAAAAAAGATTTAGAAACATTCTTTATTGGTGCTCCGCTCCTATGGATCTAAGCATGATGATATATAACCTAAGTCTTCCTCGATAAATGTGCTATCTAACACTGAAATGATTTTTCAAATCGGATTTGTTGTTCCTGAAATTAGTGCTTTCAAGCAAACAAACTTTTCAGCTCTATAACATTAGTATAGACAACAAGTAATGCTCTAAAAACAGAACGCTTCGAAACTCAACACTTCTTCTGAAGCCTTATCGGTGTCATAAATCAAATTGCATGAGCTTTCTAAAGATATCCCAGCCTTGTTACAGTGTGATTAAGGACAGTACTATTTCGGCCAATGAAGCGAATACAAAGAGAAAATCTACAAGAGGACTGTTTTCACAGAGGAGTATAAGATTTAAGCACGAACACAGAGGATAATATAGTAATAATTTCCACTTTGACTTTTAAATGAATTTGTTGCGACTCAAAAGTGTATAGTGTGATAGTGTGAAATTCATAGGAATACTAAAACCTATGCTTGTTTATATATAAGGCCTGCCTATCTAACAAAAGTTCATCGCTATGCTTATTTCTTTCTTTTAAATACATTGACAAGATAAACCAGTCTCCAATGTATATACTTTACAGTATCTGACTGAGAAAATTAATCTTAAGAACCTGTTTTAGGACATACAGATATGTATTCAATAGAAACCGAATGTTTATATTAGAAGCCTATAGAATAATTAAATTTATTAGCGACGTTACTAAGCTACGCTTGAATAATCTACGACATGGAACTTCAAGTACTCTAATGAGCCAGAATAATAATTATAATTAAAAATGGATATTTTTAAAGAAGTGGAATTATTAATATACAAGAACCCAACTGCAATAACTCTGACCATGTTTTCGTTATGACATAGAACGAGTTATTTATTTGAATTATCTGAAATCATTTTCTCCTGAATTTACGAATAGATAAATGTACCAGTAATGAGGTAAGTTCAATTTTAATCGTTCATATACTAAGTTTAATTTTTTTAAGATTTCCAGTTTTTATACACTAAGAATGATGTTCAAATTTTTCGGTCCATAAGGTTTTAGTTTTTTTTTTCATGTTCTTCAAATTATATAAGTACAAAATTTGAAGCTCTTGAAAAATAAGCTAAAATATTAGGAACGGCTAAAATTGGATTTAACTCATTTTGATTTTTTTTTTTTCGAATTGACTACACTATTGACCTAGCAAGGTCTTAACAGCTTCACCAGGCTACAACATTTTGAAATGTACCTAAAGAAATATAGAACATTTACTATGGAACAATTTCTGCCAATTTAAAATTAGTTGATCCTTGCATTTGAATATAACTATTGCCATAGTATTTTATACTAGACAGAACGAATTTGAATAATCTATACATTTCTGGAAATAAAATAGGAAGCACTAAACTATAAAAAATAATGAGGATATGACTGAATTACAGTTTCTAGTTGTTTTGTGCAACTAAATCATTGGCCCAAAAGTAACTTCCAAACTTTAGCGGTTACAGAGGCAATGAAAGAAGAAAAATTAATGGAGCCCGCGACGTCAGTTTTTGCACGATCAGTCAATTAATTTGATTTAAGATAGAGAGCAAGTTCTTCGATGCTTGTTTGTTCTCTCATCCTTATACAAATATTTTCGGGACGCTTGTCCTCGTTTCGGTAGTTAAGATGCGACCTAGTTTTCGCTCATCATTCATCAGCGCTTTGTTCTTTGATATATTGTAGCGGATTAATCTTATAACGTGATCAGATTGGGAGACTATTTTGATATTGGGTCGTTTTTTCTCAAATACCGCTGTTTATTTTGACGTTCGATATTAATATTGGTTGCTTTGTTTGAGATGATTGTTTTGCTATTTTTACTAGATTGCCTTATTTGAGATGTTTTCTTTTCTTTGTATAGTTAAACTTTGCTTTATATTGTAACATCTTTTCTAACAATAGTAAATTAATAACGCTTATATATCTGTAGCGAGGCTCCGTTATACGTAATTTTGTAAATATTTCATGTATTGGATTAAAGTTTTTATTGTTTCATGGAATATACTTAAATTATAGACTGTCCACAATTACTTATTTACTTAATTTTAACACCAATTGTAGGCGTCGTTGCAGTATACGGTTTCATATTCCTGTTTATAAAAATAATGTTTCTTTTAATAATTCGATTGATAACATATGTCGCTCATACAATACTGTTACTGGCTGTGTCTAGTGCCGATATCAACATAGACATATTTCATCTTAGTCTGAGTAAATTTCATTATATACACTAGTACACGAGCCACTACCAGCGACTTTGTTCGCTTGGAATATATACTTTGGGCTAACGCTAACATGCAGCGGAAGCTGTCAAGGGGAAACATATCCCGACTTGTTAAGCATTCTTCATTGGTGCTCCGCTCCTACTGGTCTTAGCGTAATGATATATAGGCTATAACCATCCTTGATAAATGAGCTACATAACATTGAAAGAATTTTTTATTTTAAATCAGACCAGTAGTTCCTGAGACTAGCGCGTTCAACCAAATAAATAAAGAAACCCTCCAGCTTTATAATATTAATATAGATTAAAACGATAGATGTTCTCATTTCTTTTTATTTATTCTTAGCAAATAAAAAGTTTATTTTCCTGTAATGTACTTAAGTTAATAACATTGTGGCAATTTAAATATAGATTTCTAGATTTTTAAAATGTTTCTTTGTTTCTAAACTCTTAAGTCCAAATCCACATCCTTTTTAATAATGTAAATGAACATTTTCAAATATCAAAGAGATTTACTAATTAAAAATAGTGTTGTACCAGATAACATTTATTATGCGATGCAGGTCCACCTACTGGTCGCCGTGCTCTGGTTGCGGCGGCAGGAGGAGATCTTTCGCTGCCGAGTGTCATCTCCTGCATGCTCGGCAACGAAGAAGTGTGGAATTTGATGACCTCCTTCTGCGAGGAAGTCATCTCGCAGAAGGAGGCGGCGGAGAGGACTCGTGAGGCAGACCCTCAGAGCGGCCGTAGCCAAAGACGGGCCGGAAGAGGGGGGAGGCGGAACACTCGCCTACTCCCGCTACCGTAGCCGCACCTGAGGGGATGTAGCCGGGGGGCTCATCCCCTCATTGCACAGGTCCGGCTGACGAGGGGAGGTGACTGGTTGTGTACCCAGTTGCCTCTCTATAGTAGGACGAAGCCTGGCGACCAACTTGCCAGGCTGCCACAGGGGCGGTTTCTCAGAAAGAGAGCCAGAACGGTCCCTGGCCGCCCCTAATATGCGGCCAACGGTACACCGTGGGGTTTTAGTCCGTGCGAGTCGGATATAACCGACCCTCTCCCCCGGGAGGGTGGATATCCGTTAGGGATTTCCCCACGTTAATAAAAAAAAAGGTCCATCTACTGGTATAATTTAAAATTTTATCAGGCTGTTTTTTTAATGTTATTGGAGGCAAACGAACAGGCGGGTCACCTGATTTTAAGTGATCATCGTCGACCAAAAACATTTACAACCCATTTTATATAATTTTTACTCTCATTTTTGTCTTAGGTAAACGAACAAGGTGGGCCTCATTGTAACTACAATACGTGGTATTTGATTTAGCAAGTCGAGAAGAAGAGACCCGTGCAGCGAAGATTGGATTGCTACGGTTTCGTAAAGCGTACTCTCTACGATACGATAGACAAAGACAACGCTATACGGTACTAAACTTTGCGACTATCCCTGTCTACTCTCTCTGACGTGCCAAATCAAAATCTGGGTAGAGTATCTATATCGCGTCATTAGTAAAATCAAGCACCTCGTATGTGACTGTGGCAATAATTAAGCGGTATTAAATATGACTGAGTCTAGGAAATCCCATATATAAACAAATGTCCTTCACTTTTCACGTTTTTCTGTTTGATCAAGTTACAAAATTAAGCTATTTTTATCTTTGTCATCTATTTGAGGGTGTACTATGATAACGCTAAGCCGGAGATTGGTGTACTGTATAACATGTACGAGCTTCGAAAGCAGCTTGTTTGCATAAATCCATTGCATACTAACAAACTATTATAAGCAAAGTTCTTGGAACGTGCTCCGGCGTCCGTTACAGCTACTGTGTGCTTTGAAATTGGAAATTCTATATCCATGCTGTATTTGGAAAATGAACGACGTACACACACCTTTTTATAAACCAATAAATACAATTTTAAGCCGTTTCGGACAACAACGTTATTTAAAACGATTCTTTTAGTAATCTATATAAATGATGGTCAATTGACAATTTTTTTTAATGTCTAAAGAGGCAAATGAACGTGCGGGTCACTTGGTATTAAGTAATCATCGCTGTCCATAGACACTTGCAACATCAGGGTAGTTGTAGATGCGTTGCCAGCTTGTGTTTGGAGATAGGGGGAAAGGTGAAGAGGGAGGGTGGTAAGGGAGGGAAGGTGTTCCTCCGGCACTCTCACTGACCAAACGAAACGCAACAATGCAAGCATTGTTACTTCACTTCGGTTTTTCTGTGAGAGGGTGGTATTAACACAGGTGAGCCGACCCATTCATGCTGAAACCAGTAATAGCTTCGGCGTGGCTCTACCACCTACCAATGGGCATTTTAAATCTGTTTGATGTATAACATCTTTTCTCTCGGTTGCTGATTATTTTATGTGGGGAATGTTTTTGAAAATGAGACGGAAATCTGTTCCAGGAAACCGGGGAAGCGCGCGCTATTTGATTTGACTTTTTTTTTTCTTGAACTGACTACGCTATTGACCTATAAAGGTCTTAACAGCTTCACCGGACTACTAAGGTTAGCGCTTAAGGCACTCAGCCGAATTTATTTTGACTACTAGCTCAAGGGTGCACGGCACACCTCAACTTGGGCTGTTGCCTGATACGTGCAATTCGCGACCTATCTGAACTGACCTTTTTTTACATGAAGAAACCCCTACGGATGCCCACTCTAGCCGGGCTGCTGAGGGTGGGTTATGTACGACTTGCACCCGGACTAAAATCCTATGGTGACTTCATTCACCTATAGGACACGGAGCAGGAGTTGCCACTGGCAGTGCATCTACTCCCCGTCTACACCACGGGTCTCTTCGCGGTCGAGATCGTCATAATGGTAGACATCTCAGGAGAGGGTGACAGTTGCCCTCCCCGACGATCATGGAAGGGGCATCGGCACAATGCGCCTCAACCATACGGGCCTGTGCAAATAACTGCCAGGGCAACGGACGTACCCGCGTCCACCGCCCGCAGGCCCTTTTACGGTGGCCTTAAGTTATTGTTGACCCTACGCCGCCGTGATCGTTGACCGCGGGAGGGAAGATGGCTGATCTGTTCCCTCTCCCTCTCTGCCACCTCCTTTGCGACCATAACTGCCTTGCAGTAGGAGGCGACGGAGTTCCATCCAGTCTCGCTCTCGGCCATCCTACGGATGACGGTCGAGAGCGAGAGATCGGGTCCTATGGCCACGATGAGCTTGCGACGTGGCGTGTTCCAAGCGGCACACTCGGCAAAGGTGTACTGCGCAGTGTCTTCTACCAATAGAGAGGCAGACTGGGTACACACCAGCTGCACCCCCTCGTCCGCCGAACCTGTGCAATGCGGAGATGGGCTCCCCGACCCATCCCCTCAGGTCCGGCTACGGTGACAGGAGGAGTTGGGCAAAGCGCCGCCTCCTCCTGCCGGTCTTCCGTTGGTGGAGACGGCCACTCAGCGGGTTTGCTTCACGGGCCCTCTCTGCCACCTCCTTCTGCAAGATGATCTCCTCGCAAAATGAGGCCACTGCTCGCCACGCCTTTTTGCTGCCGAGCATGAGCGAAACCACGCCTGGCAGCGGCAAATTTCCCCCCACCACCGCCACCAGAGTACGGCGGTCTCTCTACCACGCAACACACTCAGAGAGAGTGTGCTGCGCGGTATCTTCCTCAGCGCCACACTCGTGACAGGCGGTGGTCGGCTTCCTGCGAGCGATCCGGTGCAGGTACTACCCGAAACAACCGTGCCCGATTAGTACCTGCACCAGCCTGAACGTCAGGGAGCCCCACTCCCTATTAATCCACTCCCGTAGGACCGGGCGGACGGCGTCAACCGTGTACGTCCCGAAGCGCGCGTCCGCCAGGTCCTGCATCCACCTCCTAATTGCCCCCTCCCACCACTCATGCCTCCTGACCTCTATGTCCCTGGGAGCCGGAAGCTTCCCACTACGTTTCCTCGCCGCCGTGAATTCGTAAACGGCGGCGAAAACCCCTGCCTCCAGCTCCCAAGGAAGGGAGCTGGCGAGCGTAAAGGCCGCCGCCGAGGACACCGTGCGGTATGCCCGGATCGCCCTCAGTGCCACTGTGTACTACGTATTATGCAGCGCGTGTACGTTATTGGCACCGAGGGCGTCTGACTACACCAGTGCCCCTAGGCGGCTATCGCCCGCACGACTCCCATATAGAGTCGACGGCACCCGGCACCCGGCCCCCCTATATTGGGGAGCAACCGGCCGAGTGCCGCCATCGCCCCAGCAATTAGCGGTCCGAACCCCGCAAAGTGGGGCTCGAAACGCCAGCGCTCATCCAGGGTGAGGCCCAAGTATTTCATTTGGGCCCCCACCCTGATCGGGACGCCCTCTACCATTATGTGGGCCCCAGGTGGTGGCCCCGTTGATTCCCATGAAGAAGTGTGGCCTCGGTCTTCTCAAGGGCCACTCTGAGGCCCAGAGCTGACCTAAGCTAGCTATTCATACATATATGAGTTGTCGGAACATATATGTGTACCAATTATACAAACCTTAACAACTTATATATATTTCGTATCGGATAATTTTCTAAACTATTTCAGTTCGATAAGGGAAAGAAACAAAACCCTTCCACTTTCATGTGTAAGCGTGTATGCACGCACGTGTGTGGAGGTGATATGTGTAACGTTGTTGCAGTGATGTAAGATTTTGTGTTAGTGTATCGCGCGAGCAGTGCATTCAAGGGCTCCACGCCGAGGGAACGGACCTAAGCTTGAGCCGTTGCCGAGGGGGGCCTAATCTGAAATTTGATTTGACTAATGAGCACGCGCAGTGGTGAAGAGAATAATCTGTGCACTCATCTATAGTTCTGCCGCACAGTTTAGAAACGCACTAAAGAACATATTAACGGTTTCGAGAAAAATGCTGCATAACTTGAAATTTTATTTGTGGTTACTTGCATTTCGCATCGCAAAGATTGGTATATATTAGACTGATTGAACATATTATTAAAAACGATAAAATAAATCCTGTGAAAGCCACACAGTCCTTAATATTAATATTAAGATATCCCGCATGGTAAATTTCAATCTCTAAATTGATTAACATGAGAAAGCTTGTTTTAAGCTTAGAATTTTATAACTCTTTAATGGTTCATCACAAAGGCTAAACCAAATCATTTTTTTTTGTATAAAAATGAACGCTCTATAAAAAGCTATGTTATAATGTTTCTATAAACCGACGCGTTTCGAAGTTATTTAACTTTAAAATATAATTTGTAATATTTTTCACTTTATTCCAATTTTTTAACAACTTCCATTCAAACAACAATTTCGATGCTTCACATCTGCCAGGCGGCCCATGACGGCTCATTTTTTTATTTTTACATCATTAATTAGGGTATAATTTTAAAAGGAACTTTCTCTGTATACTAATATTTTACTATAAATAGTTTTAGTTGTACTATAAATCATTATTTGGGAGTATAATATTTTTAAATAAAATAATTATAAGAATTTAAAGCTTCTAAATTCCTTAAAAGAAAATATGTCATTGAAACTGAACACATAAATTCTAAATAACGTAATATGTTTCAATTGGCGAATTAAATATTAATATTTTTTAACATATTCACGTACGTTTTCTAAACTAATTATATACACAATATAATCTTTGGTTGTCGGTGAACAAAAGCATATTGAAGAATTCTGATTTCCTTGTTGTATCACAATATAATGAATAAAGAAGGCTTGTACATTTATCAGTATTGAAAATTATCAATACGTACAGAGTTGGCACACTGATTAGGACGGTACCTAGCCTCGGGAAGTAGCAATGGGACGTATACATGTTTGTATTATCTTCAGAGGGATTTTACGGGTAAAATCTATCTAATTTCATATTGTTCTAATAACACGGGTATCTTTGGTCCGGTCGTAATTATAAAGGTAATAAATCGCCAGAACTTCCCTTTGTGTTCGTCATTTCCTGGGCTTCCCGGATTCTCTACAAATGTATTTCTATTACGAAGGAAAAATTGTGATGTTTATTTATTCAATGTTCATAATTATATTAAAATGGAATAAATCGTTTCACAAATAAATAAATGTAAGAAACAATTACTACAGTTTATTTCTATGTTTCTTTAATATACCAAAGTACCTTAAAATATAGGTAATAAATATAATTACAATAATGGATTTTACTATTGAACAAGCAACGTACTATTGACAAAGGACTCGTACTATTGACTAAGCACACATACTATTGACTTTGCAATCATACTATTTACTGGAACTATTGACCGAGTGCCGCCTTGAAGTTTTGTTATTCATGATGATATATCAACGACTAGCGTGTATACAGGTTGATATTTCGCAGCCCGTTACAAAAAATCAGCTCTTCATAATTTATAATCATCACAGTGGTAGTATTTTGTTGTTGAGTTTTATATTCTTTGCGTTTGATCAAAATTTTATCTGATCTTGACAATGTGGCGCTTGATAATTCTAATTCTAGAACTGGTATTCAAGTATAGCTACTGGAACATGCCTATAGATGCACACATGTATTAGAAAACCTTGCCATGATGTTATAGCTTAATTACAATATTTTTTCTGTACTGAAAGGTCCGACCCACTGCAGTATTCGAATCCATTATAATGAAACTATCATTATTTTTACATTAAGCTCTTTTAAAGAACGAAAAAATGACAAGGTGTCAATCGCATCCAAGAGCTAAGTAGACTATGATACTATATCATATCGCTCAGTAGTTTTGACGTAATTTACCAATTTACCATAAATGAAACTGTATATATGTATTGGAATAATATACATAAAACCGTATCAATCTCAAACATGATTAACAAATAATGCTGCCCATTTTAGGGAGAATTATTTATTATATTATTAGAGGTATTACGTAAGACGGAGTATATCCATATCAAAGAAAGAAAATGAATACCGAACTCATAGGAACTGGAAGTTTCTTCTTGAACAATAATACTATCGAAATAACTCTGAAAGTTAATTTAAGTTTTTCCTATTGTAACTTATTTGTTCTGCATCGTTTTCGCTTTTGGTCGTAAGGTTTGTGATCCAAATTGTAAATAATTATAGAGTCTAGGTATTTTGAAATAAGCATGATAATCTAGAACTAATAATTGTTATTTATTAGACATCTCCCTCGCATCTTTTTTATTTTAATAAGTCCGTTTTTCAGCGAGAAAGATTTATGTGAACATTAGCTGTTTCCCTCACAAGGTATGTGCGTCAAATTTCAAAGAACAAACAAGCGTAACAAACACGCACACTTACTTTCCCATTTGTAATGTAGCTATAAATAAATAATTAGCAATAAATAATTACTTGGGCTTTGGGTCAGTAGTAAGCAACGTATTCAAATTACATTTAATTGTATTTCTCCACATGCAGTTGTAAAAGTTTGCACTGTAAACTCTTAATTAAGAATATTTTAAATAGAATAAGTATTTTTTGCCTTTATCGATGATAAACGATAAACCTAATCTCTTTTTATAATAGCTCTATACAAAATATTTTTGCTTTAAGTTCCCTTCTGTTAAATTGTAGTAATATTACAGTTAATATACACCAAAGCAAAAGCAACGGCGAAAATGTCGCGTAATAATTTGGCAGCAACCCAAAGTCATGCTGTGTTACTGTGGATTTGCCATGTAGTTCCATCCTCCGGTATTCAGATTTAGCTCCATACAAGACGGGGTTTCTTAGACAGATGCCTTTAACTTAGGAAAATTTGTAGTTTGTTTTTACTAATCCCAAATTGACTCTTCAATTGCCATGCCAGTACTTTACAATTATTATATCAAAATATTATTATTTTGCTCCACTAAATCAAAATCATAAATACTTTATTCAATTTCAGCCGTAAGAAGACACTTATGAACATCAAAGCTACCACCAGATCGGAAAAATAACCCAATTATTGAGAAGAATCGACAAAATCTCGATCTTTTATCTTTTCATGATACATATTTATACAAACAATAATTACATTCATTTTTGGTGGATACAAAGAGATTAGCATCATGTCTGGAACATCACCATCGTTAATAAGCTGATCATGATTGAAACCTGCTTTACATTAAGCTTGACCACACCATCCGGCAAATCGGTAATGTGTTTTGGGACTGTGTTATAAAATTTAATACTATTACCTAAAACACTGTTATTAGTCTTACCGAGACTGAAATATGAAACAACTGGTCTAAATGCAAATCAATCCAAATAAACCAATTCAAACCAAACCATCAATATCAAATATAAAGAAACTATTCGTAATTCGGTTGTATTAGTATAGGTTTATAGCTCAGAGCTTTGTCAGCACATTATGTCTACATACTATATCCCAGACAAGTTTTTGCGTGTTATTTGAGAAAACTCGTCGGTTCTGCCCATGACAAGGGTTCCAATCTTGCCTTATATTAATTATCGTAATTTATTCGTGCAACATCGAACAGCTTGCGGTCCGAACGGCACGGTCGATGGGGTTTTGTTTGCTTCGACATACTTTGCGACGGGTATGGGTCGGATTTATAGCCATGATTAATTTTCAATTTTCGTAGTTTCGCACTTTTTGGAGTGAAAAACTTCTCGTCGTGACACGATGAAACGAAAAAGAGAAACTTATACATCTATACGATTTACCGTGCGAGAAAATGAGATAAAATACGTTATACAGTGTTTGTTATGTTTGTAGTCTCTTAAATGAGTATTGTATTACATAACACTTACTTTGGTCCGAGCGTTGTTCGTGTGAGAGTTTATACGTTTGTTAGTATGCTTGTGCATGTTCCTGCATTTAACCAAGTCTTAGCAAGAGTTTTTGAATCTTGGAATGTCATGTAGGGGTTTTTATACATTTTCTTCTCAATTTTGGAGTATTCAGCTCTATATTTTTTGTAATATTAGTCCTGTTTTACGTAATATAGTTTCGTTATTGCGTACAAATGAAGTGATGAAATGACTTCCCACAAAATCTGCCTGGAGTGTTCTAACAAGATGGAGACTATCTTGTTAGTTTATTGCAGTGATCGCAAGAAATTTATAATACCCATCACTTACTCGACAATGGCAATAATAATTTACTAAGAGATTGGTTCCCAAATATAAAGAAAAACAAAAGTCTTAGGAAGAAGCGTAAGCCGCTCGCTTGCGCAGAGATATTGCCTCACTGAGCGTGTTCTACCGTCTGTATCATGGCGAACGTCTTGAAGTGTTATTTAATTTAATCCCTTCCTCTCTTTATAACCGAACAACGAGCGCTGGGCTTCGGAGCCATAGTTTTACAGTAAATCCTATCTTGGCACAAACTAAAAAGTTCGCAACTTCTTATCTTTGTCGTACCGCTGTGGAACAATCTCCCGGCCAGTGTGTTTCCTCCTCCCTATAACATAGGGTTCTTCAAGCGTAACATGAAGAGACATTTACGAGGGCTGGCATGACCGCGGCGACCGCCGAGGGATGGCATGTCTCTCGGCAGTCGCCATTGTTTGGATTATACTCTGCTCACCATCAGGCACAGTGCAGTCACTTTGCTGTGCTACAATAAAAAATATATGTATTACCAGTATATACCATTTTATATACTAAAAATCACAGCAACTGTAGAAAAATTCTCTGATCAACATCTCACCCAGAAATTGATTGCGACATGACAGAACCAGAATTCGAACACCATCGCGCTGTACACGGCGTGGTGTGTGTTGCGTGTTCCTCAGATAAACGAAATGTACGAACGATAATGTAAACCGGCGCCATAACTGTCAAAAATAAAGCCTGGAAGAAAAGATAATACACTATTTTCCGCTAAATTTGTCCCGACTTTTGTTAAATTTATAGCTCAAATTAACTTAAACGTTGTCAGATTTTGTTGGTGCGGACCGTTATAGTACTTCGCTAAGATTCTAAAAATTGTATATTGACGTCATTGTAAACCATAATTCACGCATGACTCGTATACTCAAAAGCGGCAACGGTCGCTTAACATTACAATAGAGGAGATATTTTAAAATTTCCTTCTATTCTATATAGCATTTTATTGTTTGTTTGGGTGTCTTTATTTTACACACATTTGGACAGTTTGTCGTTCTTTACTGTTGTTGTTTTTGAAGTGAAAACTTCTATAGCCGCGTTGAGCGATTATCCTTATAGGGTCGCGTCACCGATTTCCTCGACATGCCCGTGATGTATAACGGTTGCGCTAGACTAGCGATGCGTGTGTACGTATAGTATATTTATATTTTGCAGCTCACTGTATGTTTGATTGATTAATATACTTTATAAAAATGTATACAATTATTTCTCCAAATGCCATATATGTGATAATAACACTAATTTCAATATAAAAATAATGGAATAGAGATAATTCACACTATATTTCATTTAGAAATTCAGAAAGAGAACACGGTTATCCAATGTTATGAGGTTTCCTTCTATCGTTAATTCTTATAACAGCCTCGACTTTTTCTAATTTTATTTTTATATAGTAACAGAGAAAATGATATCGATTAATTTCTTTAAATTACGACCATATTTATACATATAATAAGAATGTTAATACAACTGTCTCTCTATCTGTGTGTTTGTTTGAACACGCATCACTACGAAAACACTGGGCTTACAAGAAAATCATAAAGCATATCTTCGAAAATAGCTTACTTTTTAATTCGTTAAAATCGATTTTTTTTTTTTT
>JACEII010000025.1:3669863-3729899 GCA_014332785.1 Antheraea mylitta | reverse complement strand
ATTAGTGTTGATGATAACAATTTGCATGTGTGTTTGAAGTTTAGAAATACTCGAGTACGCTCGTAAAATTCCCAAAGGGAGATAAATAGAATGGGACCTTTTCGTAGACCTTCAAAGTTGTGTATACAAGTCTGAAATAATTAAACACCTACTGCCGAGTATATGTACGGAAATCACTTCACTATATATTTCAATTTATTTTTGTTCTTTTCGTAATTTCCAGGTCGATGTTTCTAAGGAAATTTGATTTTAAAAAAGTTCGTATTAAAGTCTTCAAAAATATTGTCAGAACTGACTTATTCATATTAAGTTGTCCAGTTATCATTGTAAATTTTTAAATAGTCGTACGTATGGGCGATTTGGTTTCATTTCATTCATTAATTTTGTAGGTGGTAGAGCCACGCTGAAGCTATTTTTGGTTTCAGCTTGTATGGGTTAGCTTACACGGGGTACTATCACCCTACCCATAGAAACATCGACGTGAAGTCATAATGCTTGCATTGTTACATTTTGTTCTGTCAGTGAGAGCATCGGAGGCCCTGCCCTTTTTTCTCCCTCTCTTCCTAAGCCTCCACTCTCCCCGCACACACAGGCTAGCAACACACTTACGACACCCCTGGTGTTGCTAGTGTCTATGGACGGCGGTGATCACTTTACATCAGGTGACCTGCCAATTCTTGATATACTATAATATAAAAAAAAAACTAAAGACTATAAATAAAACAAGTGCACAAAGTAACAAATTCATGTTGACAGTATTTACGTAAGTGAAACGTTAAAAGACTTGTGCGTAAATGTCACTACGCGTTATAAACTGTTCGTTGGGTAATAGAAAATACTTGAAGAATATACTAGTATAAAAAAGTTTTTACACTCCCTCGTCTTTTAACGGTGTCGTAATTTTTATTATAACCGTAGTCTACAAGTCGTGAAGTGCCAACGATTCAGTTTACACGGTCATAATGGGGAGAGATGCCGCTAAAATATATGACAAAACAGAAGCATCGAGTGCAGTGACTTCCTGAATGATGTAAATGCATATTAGAATGCTGTCTATAATTGTTGTTTTTTGTCGACTTGTTTCATACAATAGTTTTCTTTTTATCTGTTTCAGGTAAAGAATACTTGATGTTGGATTTATGTGAACAGTTTGGTGACTACAATACGCACTGACACTATAGGTACAATAGTTTGTAAGTTTTAGGTGTGACCACACTTTTTTTAACTACAAATTTACGATGTAGGTTTTAGAGCCACGCTGAAGCTAGTACCTGTTTCAGCATGAATGGGTCGGCTTGCCTGGGATAGTACCACCCTCTCACAGAAAACCGACAAGTAACAGTGCTTTCATTGTTTCGTTTCATTCGGTCAGTGAGAGCGCAGGAGGCTCACCTTTCTTTCCCCATCCCCCCTAATTCTTCTTCTATTCCCCTATACACAGGATGGCAACGCACTTGCGACTCTCCAAGTGTAACCAGTGTATATGGGCGGGGTTATCACTTAACATCAGGTGAGCCGCCTGTCTGCCTCCTATGATATAAAAAGAAATCATATGTCGATGGGTCCTAAAATATTAACATACTAAACCTAGAACCGGCTCCGAAGCGCAACTGTCGGATCACACCTGTAAGTTTAATGCTTAGCGATAGATTCTTAATTTGGGGATAGTACTTACCTAGGCTGGCATTTGAAAATGTATTACCATCATTCTATGGATTCAACCCGATGTTTCCTTAATCGAAGGTTCTGGTTCACTGCTATGATCAAAATCTACATCCATCGACGTGATGTTCCAATTCGTTATTCTTAGAACTTTCTATATTCCTAAAACAATAAATTCAACCACATATTACTCTTACCAAAGTATAATCTAAATAACTATGTATGCTTTCATTTAGAAATGTTTTTGTAACAATCTGGTGAATGTATAACTTAAATTTATAGATATAAATTGAATTGTAGACTTAATACACTTCAATCAATATTATAGTGTTTCGTTTACAGTAGTTTTGGTTGCCAGAGCAATTAATTATCTATACAAATACTAATGTTATAAAGAGGTAAAGTTTGTGAGTTTGTGAGGTTTTTTTTATGTCATATGAGGCAGACGAACAGATGGGTCATCTGATGTTAAGTGATCACCACCGTCTATAGACACTTGCAATACCAGGGGACTTGCAAATGCGTTCCCAGTCTGTGTTGTGTGAGGGGGAAGGGAAGAGGAGAGGGGGAAGGTGAGCAGAGGTGGGCCTTCTGCGCTCTCATTTACCGAACTAAACGCAACAGCGCCAGCACTGTTACTTCACGTCAATTTTTTGTGAGAGGTTCATGCTAAACCGGGCGAGCCGACTCATTCACGCTGAAACCAGTTATTATAGCTTCAGCGTGGCTATACCACCTAAAAATAGTTTATGACGTTGTAGGGGGTAATATCAGAAACTACCAGTCAGATTAAAAAAATCATTTAGGGTTATATAGCTCATTTATCGAGGAAGGTTATAGACTATATATTATCATGGTAAGATCAATAGAAGTTGAGTACTAATGAAAAATGTTTCAAAATCGGGACTTTTTTCCTCTTCAGAGCTTTCGCTGCGTGTTAGCGTTAGCCCAAAGTAGTCTACGCGGATGAAGTCGCGGCCAGGGTTTGTGTGATTACAAAGGACTACAGACCACCGGTTAATTTGGCGTTTCAGATCGCAGAATATTTTCTCACTGACTTAAAACTTACCGTCATAATTTGACCAATTTTATCCTTACAAATTATAGCCTATATATTATTTAGAAGCATTTTCCTTCGTTATTATTTTCATTCACTTAATAGGTCTTAACGTTTGACGAAAATTCCACCTAATATTAGACTAGCGCCTATTTGCGACTTCGTCCACGTAGTAATAGTTACTTTACGCAAATGATAACACGCAGCGGAAGCTCAAAAGAGGAAAAGAAATCCCGATTATGAAACATTTAACCCTTATAACCTTCCCCGATAAATAAGCTATATAATACTGAAAGATTTTTGTAAATCGGACTAGTAATTCCTGAGATTACCCCCTACAACGTAACAGACTCACAAACTTTACCTCTTTATAATAGAAGTATAGAGGTATAAATAACGATGTGATCTAAGATAGTAAGCCTAGAAGGACTGACTCTTAAGTGTAGCTGCCAGAACACAACGGAAGGTGCTTGGCGAAAATCTTTAAGCTTTTTTTGGCGAGTAATCTTCTAGTCGGTTATTGCTGCCATTGTCGACTAGGTAATGATATTACAAGTTTCTTGATATAATTTCAATGAACTAACAAGATGGTGGCCGTCCTGTTAGAACTTTCCAGGGAGTTTTTGTCACAAGTCGGAATTCATGCTTTGTTGTATTATATACCGTACACTTAACTTGTGTACAATAACCAAAAATATTACACAAAACACCACCAATATTGCAGAAACTAGAGCCAAATAACACAAGATTAATAAAATATAAAATCCAATTCGTGACGTTTCAATACCTCGCCAAAGACTCCGTACATAACATAAAGTTGCTAATTAGGCAGATTTAGAAAAAATCCTCTCATTGTAATGATTTAGATGAATTAATAATGGTAGATACAAAAAGCCATAGAACTAGATATTCCCATAGTACAAAGTAAAACTGGTATTATTTTAATGGCGACGTGATAACGTAATTAGCGGAAAAAGATGAAAGACACTTAAGTAATCAACTCAAGCACCCGTGTAATTGGATCTTTAGTGGCAACAAATTTTACCTCATACTGTGAGTGGAAACCAAATTTAGAGAGTTGTACTTCCATAAGTACTTGTATGAGTTCTAAACCTTTACAGTTATATGTTCCTAAATACTTCACTGTGGCATTCGAGGCATTTATTAACTAAGAACTGCTTTTTCTCTTTTAAATTTATTTACAGATTTTTACCATTTCTGATATGTCAGTCACATTCTCACATATATCTAATTACAACTACAACTCATTAATCTAATAATCGAAATATTGGGGCTGCCAGAATTCTGTGATATACACCTATATCCCCGACATTAATATTAAAATCTATACTAATATTATAAAGAGGTACAGTTTATGAGGTTGTAGGGGGTAATTTGTGGGTCTACTAAACCACTACTACGGCGGACGAGGGGAGGCAGTTGTTTACCCAGTCTGTATCCCTATTAGGTAGGAGCCCGGCGACCACCTTCCTCCGGGCGGACCGTTGGCGCAGCTATACAAGGGGACTTCCATAGTTGGATCCCTTGCCGCCCAAACAATAGGGTCTGACGGTACACCGTGGGGTTTTAGTCCGTGCGAGTAGGACATAACCCACTCTCTCTCCTGAGCATTTCCCCCGTTAATAAAAAAAAACTATTTTTAAAATTCTTTTACCAATAGAAAGCCACGTTATTGGTAAATATCATAGGCTATATATTAGCCCCGGAAATGAAAGACTTTTTTTGTGGTAGTTGGATTTGCAAAGTAAGCCGAAGAAAAAGCAGTCGAACGACAATGTTTCTTAAGAAAGCTACCTTAACGATAAAAGATAAATAATATGATTGAGTTCTAGAGAAAAGTTATAAAGCTTGACAATGCCTATAAAAAACTCAACGAAAGCATATGTATAACTTTTATATTTAAGTCAAAAAAGTAGTTTTTTTTATAATAACAAAATTATTCAAATTGTTATGTTTATTGACAATATTATCAACAACAATTAAGAATTCTTAACAAAATACATAACAACCAATACTAACCGAATCACATTCATAATTTATAGTTTCTGAGTCAGCTAGTTCTTAACAAACTTCATCCTCTGAATATGGCTTTTGTGACATTCCATAACACGGAATGACGAACATTGTCATTCTTACAAACGCTCGTTGCAAAACAGTGAATGTATAATTTTCATTACAAATTAAAATTTTCCTTCTGGAATGTGTCCAAGTACTTATGAATCAGTCTTTACTGTATTTAAATGTTATTCTTTTCTTTCGAATTAATATAATTCTTGTTTCACAATATTCAAAAGAATCTCATTTTTCTGTCACATCTATAAAACTTCTCCCGAAACTCTTGTGAACAAACAGGCTTTGTAAATGACACTTTTAAAGGCAATACTTTTATGATTACTTTGAAACTTGCTTTATTTTTTGAGTTATGTCTTCCTTATTTGCTTTATTGTGCCGGAGTTGTACAACATTCATTTCATTGTATGTTATACTAACTTTTGGCAGCAGCTTTTACCATGGTGTTATACAGGCTGTTAGTTTAGACAGCAGCAATATTTCTGAAGGATAGTCTGCACTCGATTCTCGTCTTAAATCAATTAAAAAATAGCTTCTTAATATTCGACCTATGTATGTACAAAACTAGAATAATTATACGGAATTCTGTACGCTTCTATGTTAAAGCACAGCGTCAATAACCATCGGGTGATTTATTTTCACTTGAAAGTTAACGTGGGGACGCTATGAACAAAACAAAAAAAATATTGTCAGTTTTATTATTGAAGTTTATTAACTCCGGGTCGCCCCTTACACTTTTGGGCACTGGTCATTGCACCTATTTATTACGATTGTGTTTATATTTTTGAAAGTTTTAGAACAAACTTTAAATTCTCTTTGTTATTTATTGATATTTGTTTTGATGTTATTATTTTATGTGTTAAATGTGACCATTAAGTATTCTATTTTAATATACTGCGAGTGTTTAACCTTTCGCCTGGTAGATTAAACCTATACCTTAGGTACAATGCTTTTCTACTGTATGACATGTACATATCCTTTTCTGTACCTTTGGCAATGTTTTATTCAAAATTCCATGATCTGTTCAGTAATTAAGGGCTAAAAGCGTATCAAACAATCTTACGTTCGCATTATTTATTACTATGAAAATACTAGACTGATTTCACTTCTGTTATTGAGGTATTAGCATACTTGTAGTTATATTAATATAATCACAAATTCAAAATATTAATGCTTCGATTGCCCACTGTCAAGAGTTTACATTAAAAAAGCGCACACTTCTAAGTACGTTAAACTTAACTTAGTGAGTTTAGTAACAAAGAGTTTCCTGCATGTTAAATTTTTTCCCTTATCGAACTGAAAAACTTCCCAAATTTTCGACAAAAATATATGGAAGAGTTGTTGAAGCGAATATGCTTGGTACACATATACGTTTCAACAACTCAAACATATATGAATAGTTAGCTAGGTTAGCTAAGTTAGGTCGCGATTTTTGCATGCAACGGGCAACAGCCAAGCCGAGGTGTGCCGTGCACCCTTGAGCTGGTTGCCAATATAAAATCGGCTGAGTGCCTTAAACGCTCGCCTTAGTAGTCCGGTGAAGCTGTTAAGACCTTGCTAGGTCAATAGCGTAGTCAGTTCGAGAAAAAAAAAAAGTTTCCTGCATGAATTACCCATTAAGGAAGTTAATATATTTTCATTTCGATTTTCTTTTGGGAGCATTATTCATTGTAGCTTGTTCTTTGTTGGATCAAACAGAGTTGCTGATAAGTTAGCTGATTCCTACAATGTTTGGAATACTTGATACCGTTTGAACTACATTACAAAGAAATATTTGTTGTTTTATAACAGCCTTTTCATCAGCGAACCCTTTGAAATCTGATTTTGATACATTCCATCAACAAATAACTGAAGTCAAGGAAATATACACAAACTGGAAGATTGTTCGCATCTCTGGGATGTTTCCGCCCAATATTTTCTTGAAGCTCTAGACAGGTTGCAGCGACGGATTGCTCAACAACCTTGAGCAGCTTCAGTTGCGAAGAGAGATCACCTTTCTGAGCGTGTTTTGTCGTCTTTATCATGGCGGGTGGTCTGAAGAGTTGTTTAACCTCATTCCGTCTTCTCCTTTCCACTACAGAACTACACGGGCGGTTACGCATCTTCACAGATTCACAGTAGCCGCTAGAACGAAGAAGTTCGAAAGGTCTTATCTTTGTCGCACTGTGAAGATGTAGAAGTGAGCCTGTATCTCAGACGCTAATATCTTCTTATGACTTATTATTATAGCGTGTCACAGATATAACCAACATACATTTTAAATTAATTATTACTTCATAATGTAATATCATACGATATTATGTGATAAATAAAATATCTATGAACATAAATAATATACGAGTACAAATTTACTTTAAATGTGTCTAACTAATTTTTATATAATAAGTATTTATGAGTATGAGTATGTGTATGTGTATATATAAATATGCGTAATCATTGTGTTTAGATATTATTTATAATACTGCCAGAAAATTATCGTACGATTGCAAATAAATTTTCTATATCTTCATATTTCTGCGTCTTTAACCAGGATGTAACTACTTCTTTAAATTTATGATTATTTTAGCAGCTATATGTCAAGAATTTTATTTAGTTTATTGTATAAAACAGGGCCAAGATAAAAATTGAATTTATTTACAAAAAAAAAAAACTTTAAAAATTTTGGGATTTTGGAAACTTAACCTAGTCATTGGGAAGAACTGACAAGAAACTCGATCTGATTTCTCTTTTTAACGTACTTTCTTTTATTTACCTATCTATTACCTTTAAACGAGAAAATCTTGTATATTTTTATATGTTATATATTCAGGATCTCGGAAACGGTGTCAGCGATTTCCGTGAAACTTAGTATGTATGTGGTTTGGGGGACGATAAATCGATCTAGATTTCATTCATAGAATTTTTTTATCTGAGTTTTCAGGCAATGAAAAAATATAGCTAGAATATAAAGGTAAATATGTCGCTGTCAGGACAGAAATAGCTCAAATGGAAATCGGCTGCTTCCAGAATCCATTCAACCACAGTTCAGAATCCGAGTGACAGCAAAAGAGACCTTTTTTTTGGTAGGAAAATGCTAATTTTGTGAGGCAAACCTATATAATTATTTTAATCTATAAATGTTGTTTTAAAGAACCGAGTTAGGCTCGGTCGTTCAGGTACTAACTCATTAAATTGACAATCATTTTCACGTTGCACTGACTGAGGTGGCAATTCCAGACATCACCATCTTTCACATATGAATTTATACAAGCCTTTACTCACAAAAACTACCTTGAAATGGTGTTGAAACTTATAATCCGGCCAATAAATAATATGCTTTGGGACTTGGTTGTAAAACCTAACGCTATTATCTAAAAAACTAAAAATCAAAATTACTTTATTCAGTTTAGGCCCTAATAAGGCGCTTATGAACGTCAAAAACTACCACCGGTTTGGAAAACAACTCTGCCATCGAGAAGAACCGGCAAGAAACTCGATCGGGTACATTTTTTTTTACATATATTTCCAATACATCGTTTAATACCTTATAGTGGATGCACAGAGCCAATTCCAGACATGATCATTGTTCACTTACTGATCCACTCTATAATATTCTTTGATACTAAAACCCGCTTGACATGGTCCTTAAATTTACAGTCCGGCAAATCGGTAACATGTTTTGGGACTTTATTGTAAAACCTAACACTATTACCTAAAAAAAATATTACTGGTTTTGCTAAGTCTGAAACATGGGACGACTAGTTTATTACAGTTTCTAGTATTTACATTATGCCGGTCTTTTAGTAAATTCAGTTTTTCAAAGTTTTTACAGACATACATTAAGTTATTAAGAATGTATTGGGAGAAAAAACTGTTAGACCATACTGAGTTTGAAAGATGGGATGACGATTTTACAAAATCAAGAAGCCTTAAATATAAAAGTTAACTTGGTTTAACTGAAAAGGACCTCTTATTTATCAGTCTATATATAGTTGTACAGTATTAATTGTTAATTAATTGTGTTTATTAGTTAATTAAACAATCAAGCGATATTCCCTTTGGCGCCAAGTTTCTTGTTACTCCTCGAGTCAATATTAATTCAGCAAGAACTGATTACCTCCGACGTCGTTTATAAGGGCGCCTAATAAACTAGTTATGTTTACACTGAACTTTGCCTGTCATCCTTTAATAAGAAACCGTTTGTCGAGATATTGTTTAGCAAATCATTCGTTCGGGATTCCAGCTCGTTTCCCATGGGCATTATACTATAAAGTATTAGAAATATCTTCTTTAATACTTCAAATATTTCTAGTATGTAAATCTAAAGTGTGGGTAGTTTTAGATTTTTGTAAAAAAATATGCTGCAGGTATCCAGGAATAAGTTATAAGATATATTTCATTTATACTATATTTGTATTTAAAGTTAAAGATCATCCTGAATGCATATGTGATAACATTACAAAACAAAATGTCCTTCACGTTCTAATAGAATGTCCTATATTTTTTAAAATTAGAAGTGAAACTTGGAATCACAGTATGTAAAAATGAACTCAAAAATTTAATAAGCAGCAAAAACACTAGAGACAGTTTTATGAAATTCTGTGTAAAAATTGTAGAAAAGTCAAAAAAAAAATGTAACAAATAAATTAAGGCCAATAAGGTTTTTTATATATTTTATTAAGAACTTACAAACGGTAGATAAAGTACTTGAAATTTTTGTTTATTTATAAAAGAATTATTTTAAGTTTTATTTTATCCATTTGAAATCTTTGTTTTAATAATAAGAAGAAAAAAGTACAACAAAATATATACATTGAAGATTAATAAGAATACCCATATGTAAAAAAGATATATTTTAATTATTTTTAGAAATTTATGCTACCAGATATATCCCACAGATAGATTACTATACAATAAAATAGTCTACAAATACTGCGTAAGGTGGATCATTCAATTAAAGAACGCCATCATACAAAACTCACCAACCAGATGATTGAATATTATTTGAGTTTAATTATAACTGAAAAATACCTGTAGCCTTTTTATTACTCTGTTCTTCGGCTACTATTGTCCATTTCTAGTTTTTACTGTTGTTTTATTATCTCATTTATGGTTCAATTTTTATTATCTGTTCATTTTTACCTCTAATCCTTTGTAAGTCTATATTAATATTATAAAGAGGTTAAATTTGTGAATTTGTTGACGTTGTGAGTTTACGACGTTGTGACGTTGCCCTACAACGTCGTAATCTTAGTGACTACTGGTCCGATTTAAAAAAATCTTTCAGAGTTATATAGCTCATTTATCGATGAAGACTATATGTTATATATCATGAAGCTATGAATAGAAACGGAACACCAATGGAGAATGTTTCAAAATCTGTTTTTTCCCTCTTGAGAGCTTCCGCTGCGTGTTAGCGTTAGCCCAAAGTAACTGTTCCATGCGGACGAAGTCGCGAGCAGAGGTTAGTATTCTATATGTATGAAATCTCTACGTATGTATATATCTGCTCAATCCGAATAAAGAGGTTTAGGTAAATTCGCTGTGAAAGCATTTACAAGAGATAACACAATGAAAGTTAGATTTTCATTCTACATTTTTTTTTTAAAGTAGTAACATGGTCGCTGTACTGTCACATTCTTATTACTTAATGATATAGGCAAATAACAAATTGAATCATTACTGTTAAAAACATAATATATTTATTGTACGAATAATATCAAGACAAAGATTAATAAATGCCAATGTTAAATTCCTATATTAATATTTTTAACTTGTTTTGTATTAACTTCTTGACTGTACTATGCGCAAAGCCGAATTTAAAGCTATATTCAGAGCGGCCAATACGTTTGACGTAGACCACTGACCTCTATTGCAATATGCCAATATATTCGATCATCAAATATTTGATTAAATGCGTTATAGTACACAGAAGAGGAACAGTGTAATCCTGAGATGCAATAAAGCAGTTGATCAACCTTCACCCACAAAAGGTGACACAGACATGTATCACTATACCTGCTATTTTGTGCTCTATATCTATCATATTCAGGTCTAAATTCAGAAGATACAAAAGCTTAATGATCGTTATCAAATTCCGGACACGGGTGCGGTGTATTTTTCGGCTTTTTGTACGCTCGTAGTGTTCGAAAACCGGATCATATTCGCGGCTTTTTTTTATTTGTCGCTGTTGTATTCAGACGTGGTATCGTTTTTGTGAATCTCTTTCATGTCGTAATATTTGCGTGTAAATAAAACAAGCGAAAAATGTGGTTTATTTATGTGTATTTTAGTGTAATTGCTTACTCGTGACGATGTAAAAATATATTCCGGAGATCAAAGAGAGGACATTATTGAATAAAATCGATTTAATCTGCATGCAATTGAAATTCGTTTTAATATAAAACATACTCAATATAATAAAATAAAACAATCCAAACAGTCATAAGGACTGCCGGCAAAAGTGAAATACTTGTGTTTTTTAATGTCTCGTAATTCGTAAATTAACATTAAACTGCTTTTCACATCTATGGGTAACGCCAGCAATAATTATATATATATTTATATGGATAACGTCATACGTCTATATATATATATGTAATTGTATGTATCGGGGGAGCCACTATAGACCTGCGATACCGCGCTATTGACTATATCCTGGGAGTTACTAATGACCTCAAACGCTATTGATTGAAGTTATCGGCTGTTTATTATTTATTCCAATATGAGACGCCTTTGGTTTGAGGTATCAGCTATATATATAGACGTATGACGTTATCCAAAGTGACATCATGATCATGGTATGATCGATCAATCCACCAAGAACATCACGTGAACCGATAAAGAAACACAACACTGATTATAGTTACGACGAATTATCCGTAGCTGTGACTACTTCAACTGTCTGAGCGACTATGTCCAGCATCTAGTTATCGGTCTCCTTTTAAGGCATCAAGATATATATATTTATTTAAAATTAAGCAATTAATCAAACATACTGATCTGCAAGTTCAATTCAATCAATCAAATCAAATCAAAAGCAAAAAGCTGTTATATTACGAGTCTCTAGTCTGACGCAAGCGTAACACATTACGAGCATGTCAAGGCCATCGGTGATGCGAACCCGTAAATTTAAACCAAATTTTGTTCTTAACCGGTAAATGTGGCTTAAGAAGTCTACACTTCTTCACTCACTTCACAAAAATTTCAAGATTTCATATTGGATTATAGTATTGTTTCTAAAATTCTTTATTATAGTTATTGCACAATTAGTTAGAGCACAGCCATGCCCGCGATTTCGTGTGCGTGGAACCCCATGTAATAAAAACAGTGATTCATAAAACCATCCGAATGTATTATTAAGTCCATTTACTTACCTACCTTTCTCTCGTACTTAACTCGAGCCGTCATTCTAATTATCTTTTGATAGAGTGGACCGATGTTAATGAATCAAAGACTAAGTTGTTCTAGAGAATATGCTTTATAATTTGCTGTGATGTGGTAGTGCGTATTCATACAAACAGACAGACAGATAGGCAGACAGATAGGCAGACAGCCAGACAGATATTTGAAATGTATTCTATTGATTATTCCTAGACGCCAGTAACAGTTTTTTTCACGAAAATCGAAAAAGTACAAACACTTTAGATTTAAATTCTTATTATATATATAGATACTAAATAATTATTTTGTGTAAAAATAAATGAAACTTATTTTTTGTGTTTTAATATAAACCAAATTATAGGTTAAATATGAGTAGAAGAGGACAGGTAATCTTTTCATCCAGAAAACTGTACAATGGTGTTATTATCGATTTCAGATATATGAACGTCCGTTTCCATTTAATTTCGTTCAAAATATAGACGAAATCCTTCTCAGAAACTAGTATTCCATAGCAATTATATGTAACTCATATGCCTACTTTGTTTCTCTTTAAAAATATATTACAAGGCCATTAGCGTAAGCGAAAGATATTCCGTCAAGTTTCACAAGAGTTTTATCCCTAACGACAACTAGGTCAAGGCATTGTTAATTGAAAAAGGCTCGTCTGTTTGTGGCGCAAAATCGTTATCTCAAGCAAATCGTGAGTGAATAGAGGAGGGGGCGAATTGTCAAAAGCATTTGGGGGTAATATTTCAGATGTTCACCTTTATCAAATATCACTGTTCCTGTTGAAGTGACGTTCCATTATAGGCCGTGTGATATAAATAGGTGCGTATTTAGATGTTATTCTGGGACACTAATTATACAATTATCAAAGTTTTAAATTTTTTTGATGTGACACATCTATAGGCGGAGGGTATACCTGAATGTTTGCGTGACGACGCAAATGACAAACTTTGTACTATTAACGAAACACTCAAAGACATTTGCAACCCTATCTCTATTGTCATTCTCGTTCTACTAGTGTTACACGCGCCAATCACCTAGCGCCCTTTGATAAATGCCGCCAAAAACACAGTGCCTGCGGTTAGTTGAATTTTTGTATTTATTTTTTTTATGTCATAGGAGGCAAACGAACAGATGGGTCACCTGATGTTAAGTGATCACCACCGTCCATAGACACTTGCAACACCAGGGGAGTCGCAAGTGCGTTGCTAGCCTGTGTTTGGGAGGAGGGGGGGGGGGCAGGAAGGGAAGGAGGAAGGGGAAGGTAGGTGGGTCTCCGGCTCTCTCACTGACCGAACGAAACGCAACAATGCAAGCACTGTTACTTCTCGTCGGCTTTCTGTGAGAAGGTGGTGCTTCCTCGGACGAGCCGACCCATTAGTGCTGAAAACAATAATAGTTTTAGCTTGGCTCTACCACTACTAAATATAATTTAATAAGAAAGAATATTTATGTAATAAAATAAATGAACAGTCATTATTTTATGGAACAAATTTGTAATGCTTTATCTTTTCATTATGCTATAGCTGATCCCTGTCGTAATCTGTTCTTTTCTGCATATAACTTATACAGAGCAATTTTGATGTTTCACATCTGCCAGGTGTCCCATGACGGTTCAATTTTTTTCATACTTTATGGGTTTTAGTGTTTGACCATTATTTTTAGTCATAGGTTAGTTCAACTACCATGTCAAGCGGATTTTAATGTTTAAATAGTATTATAAGGTCGATCAATATATGAACGACTGTGATCTCTAAAAATGGAGCCCGTCATTATGCATCCGCCATAAACGAATGTAGCTGTTGATATTTGTAAAAGTATGTATTACGTTGGGATAAAAGAGATAGAGTTTCATGTCGGTTGAATATACATACATTGTGGTTTATTCTAATTTAACAAATAATCAGCGCTTACCTAATAAAAAATGAATTTATATAAATTTAATTCCAACTTGATTCCCTTAGCGACATAATTTTCTTTTATCTATTTACCTAAATTATAATATTGAGAGTACGTCATTAAATTAAACTTAACTTTATTAAATACCTAAAGTAGTAATGATTATTATATGAAATTATAAGATAATGTTATTGTCTATACAAGACAGGTCTTTAAAGTTGAAATTTGAAGAATTTGTTTGCCTGGACGCGCTAATCTCAGGAACTACTGATCCGATTTGAAACATTCTTTCAGTGTTAGATGGCTCATCTATCGAGGAAGGCTATAAGCTATATATCATCACGCTAAAACCAATAGAAGTGGGTCACCAATGAAGAATATTTCAAAATGAGGGTTTTTTTCCTTTTGAGAGCTTCCGCTGGTTGTTGGCGTTGGCCCAAAATAACTATTCCACGCCGACGAAGTTACGGGCAGAAGATATAAGATAATTAGGAAACCAGTCTGTAAACCCATAGCTTTAACTGAAATATCGATTTTAGATATATTTAGAAACAACTGATGAGGTAATTCATTAACTATCAACAAGCGTGTTTCATTAACTTTAGGGGGGTTTAAAGTCCTCGGAATATAACTGAATTCGTCCCTGTACCTGTCGCTCACGTGTTTCAGTATTTTTTTTTTAGTATTCCAGTATCAGAAACCGTGGATTTGACGGCGCGTGAATAGCGATTGGCTTTATCTGACGTTACCTTTAGGCGTCGTAAAAAATGAAGTGTGTACCTATCGCTCACCAAGAATATACCAAGAAAAACTTATTCGACAATTTATCACGTATTATTCCGCAACGTAGTCGTAATAAATCGTATCATATTTCGTATGAATGTATACTGATGTAATAAATCTCAAGAATTTGTAGTTTTGAAGTGAGAACTTCTTTCATTTTCTTCTTTCTTCATATTAAATGACGATCAGTAACATTTTAAATGGCTCCGCTCCCGAGTCATCGAGTGCAAATAGCTATTTATAACAAAAACCTCATTTTTCCTGCTAATTTCCGGAAAATAGTCTTAATCCTTCTTTATTGCTGCTGTGTTTGTTAAAGATTTCAGTGTAGTTATTGTATAGGCAATTAGTTTTGCTGTAATCCGCGAGAGCAACTACTGTTTTCCCCCACACTTAAGCATCCTTTTTTTTCCTTAACATACCCCCAGAGGGCATGTGATCGCCAGTACCACCTTTAGTGTACGCGCCGCGAAAAATACGTGAACGCTCTGTATCGCAAACAATTACGAGAGCCCCACCGCGAATAATAATACATTTTGTGACCCGCATACTGGATATGAAAGTAATAGCGTAATTATCCGCTGAAATAAGAGTTTCTGCACCACGGCAGCGTTGAAACCAGCGATCGGCCGCACCACAGCCAAGTAAGTGTGTATGTTTCTATTTCCCAGCTCATTCGATTATGTACCTTTAGATCCTACGATTTAGCATGTTTCCTGTAATACCCTTGCCCTCGCAAACTGCAAAAATACAGTCCATTTTTTATGTCATAGCAGGCAAATGAACAGGTTAGTCACCTGATTGTAAGTGATCACCACCGTCCATAGACATTTGCAACACCATGGGAGTCGCAAGTGCGTTGCCAGCTTTTGTTGGGGAGGGGGGAATAGGGGAGAGGGATAAGGGAGGAGATGGTCTTCCGGCGCTTTCACTGACCGAACAAAACGCAACAATGCAAGCACTGTTACTTCACGTCATTTTTCTGTGAGAGGGTGGTACTACCCCAGAAGACCCGACCCATTCATGCTGAAACCAGTAATAGCTTCAGCGTGGCTCTACCACTCTTAAAGTATCTCCCCTTATAAGAAATACCGCAATCAATGGAGGTGAAAAGAATCAAATGTTTTAACCACATTTGACAGCCTATTCCCACCAACCGTTAAAATCAATACGAAAGGTTTCAAAGGGCATCCAATTTATTTGTATGGGCTTGTAATCTCCAGTGGCATTGAAAACATATTTAGTTGTATTCAGCTACTTCGAATAAAAATCATTGTGTTCTGTTTACTTTCTATGAAATAGACAAAAATAAATCAAACGTATTTGTCGAGTCTCGAGTTGTACTAGTCTGAGTAAAGAATAAAATCCGCTTACACTTCCTTGTCTCCAATTATGACAAGAGAAAATCGAAACAAAATAACAATATCGCATCCTCAAATCCAATATATATTTGTTTCTATGGAGTTTATGTAACGGTAGTATGTTTATTTATATAAGACTACTAATTGTTGCCCGCTGTTTGCGCCTTTTCAGGCTACATATTATGTCGGCTTGATATAAATGAAAGTATGTGGGTCAAGTTTAGAATTTTGTCCGTATTGACATGTTCGCGTAGATGCCACGCTCTTAGTATCGCCGTTTTGATTTTGAGCTTGAACACCTGAGACTTCGGCCGTGTGAAATGTAGCAAATATAGTTTGTTCCATGTAAACGTATTTACGCGCCACCTTCTGCCACAGTAGCCTGTGACCTAGGGAAGGTTGGTCGGGGGGTTATCTTCCCATTGCACAGATCCAGCGGATGGTGGAGACCGCCGGTGTGTACATGAAGTATGTAGAGATGTTGTGTCGCCCCAACTGCAGCGGCAGACGTACACCGTAGGATTCTAATCCGCGCGAATCGGACATAACCCACTCTCTCCCCCAAGAGGGTGGCATATCCATAAGGGATTTTCTCACATAAAAAAGACTCTGTGTCTTGGGTGTATGTTTAATTTATTATATTTGCACAATAATATATTTTGTTTTTGAAAATAAAAGTAGCACAATATAGTAAGTTATATTTTGTGCGTGTATTTAGTGTGTATATACGATGTATATATAATAGAAAATATTTTTGTTAGTCTGTAAATTTGAAAAAAAAAAAAATTGTAGCCCGTTCGTAGGCTGTGATACTCCTTATAAAATCAGCTATCTTACAGTAAAATTCGCATTAAAATCGATCCAACTTTTGCTGAGATTCGTGTGAACAAACAGAAAATAAAGGGGTTTATGTTATAAATACTGGTTATACTTCAATACCAATTTAGTAATAATATGTCATTCTGAAATAACAAACAGACACTATACGATCGAGTACATTTTTGGAACGAAGTTCCTTATGGCAGGCATGGAGGATAGAGATTTTGCTCCGCGACCGAACTGTAAAAAATGTGATAGTACAACCGTAATGAAAAGTGCGTGGAATAAAACCGTTAAATGAGACGTGCGCAGGCCCGACAGTCGTATACACAAGCGAGTAGTGTATAATAACCTTTCTCTTTTTCCTTCTTTTTTTTCGTGTGTGTGCGTGTGTGTAAATATGTCTTTTTAAAAGTTAATTCAGTTTTTCAAAGTTTTTACGGACAGTTCGAATACTATTTGGATAAAATATAACAGACGAAGAACGTCGCATAAACAAACGTATGTATTGATTTTGTTTGACGTCACACGCATGCATAAATCAAATTCATTATAGCGAAACGGCACCCGAGCTACGTCCCTTGTTACCGCTTCAGTTATTTTTTCTGTAAACATTGTCGCGACCCTGTTATTAAGGTTGCCTATTATAGCTATTAATGTTGTAGTTATTTAATTTTGTTGCGTAATCACTACACATTATGAAACAAAGTCCTCTGCCACGTCTAGCATATACACAATTCGAAAAAACATGTGATCATCGACATTCAAAGCTTCCTGAAGTTCGACATAAGCTGTTAAAAAAACATTTTTTGAAATAAAAATTCTGTAGGCGCGACTAGGAGGCAAATAAACGACAATGCAACGGAAGTCCGTTACGGTAATATGGCGTCACGTTTCCGTACCATCCGGATTTTAAGTATTTTTGATTTTTCAAAATCAATTTGAAATTTAACAAAAAATGTTTTTTTTTTTTAAATTTTAAATTAATTGACTACAGACATGCGAGCTCAGTGCGGGAAGAGAGATTGCGCACAGTCGCTTGGGCATGACATCGCGTCGCCACGTCTCGCTACGCCAACAATCACATTTACACTTGTCTATAGACTTGCACAAAAAAAAAAATAGCATTGCTTTATTAGATTAACGTGTAACGACGGCAAACGATTAAACATATTTCATTGTGTCACGAAACATCTTCAAATCGATGTAACCCTTCTGACGCGAGCGAGCGAACGGAAGTTTACTCTGATATTTACTAAGGCGTGTCTTCAAGAAGAAAGTTGAGTGTAAGCTGAATTATGATAATTAAAGACATTATCATAGTTTTACGAATAGGCACCATGGGACATCTTGAACTTCCTCCACTAATCTCACTGTTAACACACAAAGAGTTAATTTACATAGGCACCTTAAGTGGCATTAATAAGGGCTTTAGAGGTAGTTTTAAAGGTCGTTATGACTCTAACTATGTTAGGTAAATGATGTTTACGTGTACCTTCATGTATTATGACGTAAGCAAAACACGTTTTATTTAAGTAATTAAATTATTTTATTACATCCGCGTTCTTTTAGTAAAATATTTGTACATTTTGTAATTTACACTTTAATCGTAGTATCAAATGCAAATTTAAGTTATCTTGAGAAATGTAATTAAAAAATTCAACTAGATACCGTCTATAAGAAGGTAGGTATTCAATAAGTGTTAGAGCCACGCTGAAGCTATAACTTTGAAAGCAGTTAGCAGCAAACTATGAAAGGGTCGGCTCGCACGAAGTACTACCCGACACACAGGAAACCAACGTGAAATAACAGGGAGGCCCACCTCCCCGCTCCTTTCCCTCTTTCCCCTTCCCCCACATTCTCACCAACACAGGCTGGCATCGCACTTGTAACTCCTCTGGTGTTGCTGCTGTTAAGTGATACATCAGGTGACCCACCTGCTCGTTTCTCTCCAATAATATTTAAAAAAGCACTTTTAGAATAATTATCAATACAATTAGGTAAACTAAAACAAATTTCGTACAAAGTACATCTCTTGTATAATGTTACTATATCGTCGATTAATGCGGACATATATCTGTTTAAGCATTCACAGTTCGCGTTTTCTCACTAATGCCTAGTTTTTATCAAGCGTTTAATCCACCTTCAGCTCCCGACTCCTCACTCCCCGGAATATTTATTTCCCGCACTATTTTTTAGCATATTTTGTGATTTTAATGTTGTACCTTATTTGATCAGTTATTAGGAATCGTAGCGTGATATTAACCTTCTTTAATTAACATAATTCAAGATGAAAGAAAAATTACTTTTAAACTTGTTGAAACAAACAAACAAAAAAGGATTTACTGAACTTGTAAATGTTGGTATATATTAAAATATAAATTCTTAATTAGAATCTATAAACATCGTATAAAATATATTTCCACATAAAGTATAATTGAATATGCTATAATACTATGTTGGAAAATTTTACGAAGGCCTTATCAAAACAAATATTTTGGCAAGATCATCCCTTTAAATTATGCTTACACATTTTCTCTAACTAATCCATCGAATAATCCGAGCTTTAACAACAACGTATGCTAATTTATGTTTCACTATATCCATAATATACTAACTTTTATTTGTGACTTCGCTCGCTTATTAATGTAAATTTGATCTCGAGAACAATTTATTAGAGCAGACTCACTGATACATTTTTATGCCCTTTACTGTAGCCCCGGGTATTTCGTATTCAAAATTTTGTTATGACCGGTAGAGAAGTGAAGGCGTGGAAACGTAGCAAATATGCTTCACATTTATAAAGTTAGTATATTTGTGTCAAATGCATGGTGCAATTATAGGTTTTCATTATATACTAGTTTCTGCCCACAACTTCGTTCGTGTGGAATAGATACACTAACACTAATACACAGCAGTTCTCAAAAGGGAAAAAGTCCCGATTTTGAAACATTTTTCACCTGTGCTCCGCTCCTATTGGTCTTAGCGTGATAATATATAGCCTATAACCATTCTCGGTGAATGAGCTATATAACACTGAAAGAATTTTTCAAATTTGTCCAGTAGTTCCTGAGATTAGCCCCTACAACGTCACAACATCACGTCACAAACTCACAAACTTTACCTCTTTATAATATTAGTAAGAAAGAATTTTTCAAATCGGTCCAGTAGTTCCTGAGATTACCCCCTACAACGTCACAACATCACAACGTCACAAACTCCAAACTTTACCTCTTTATAATATTAGTATAGACTACTTTCAGCCCGCGACTTCGTTCGCGTGGAATAGTTACTTCGGGCTAACCAATGCGCAGCGAAAGTTCTCAAAAGAAAATAACACTGGTTTTGAAACATTCTTCATTGGCGCTCTCAGCTGGTGTTAACGTGAACATAGACTATAGCCTTCTACGATAAATGAGCTATCTAACACTGAAAAGAAATTTTAAACTGGCCAATAGTTCCTGAGATTACTGCGTTCAACGAAACAAAGTAGTCCGGTGTAGTCCGGTGAAGATGTTAAAACATTGCTAGGTCAATAGCGTAGTCAGTTCGAGAAACAAACCATCCAGCTTTATAATATTAGTATAAATTACTACTCTACTCTTGTACTTAACACGAACCGTCATTCAAATTACAATAAATTTTAATAGAGTGAACCGATTTAAATGAAGCAAAGACTAAGTTACTGTCGAAGATATGTTTTATATTTTTTATTGTGAAGCCAGTACTTTAGCACTGTATGCATATTCATACAAACAGACAGACAGATATTTCTAAAAGTGATTGAAATTTATTCTATTAATTGTTGTTAGACGCTTGCAACAATTTTTTTACGAAAATTGAAAAAGTACAGACATGTTAGATATACCATTTTTATTATATGTATAGATTATAGGTTATATATTATTAAATTATAATAGCGGGCCCAGCGGACATTGTCCCGCATTGTACAGTTAAAAATATATGCAAATTATATACCTAAAACTTCGTCGTGAATTACTTGATGAAAGCCGCGTGAAAATCCGTACAGTAGTTTTTGAAATTTTCGCGAACGATAGACAGACAAACGTGGCAGAGGACTTTGTTTTTATAGTATGTAATATATATTTTATTAACAAAATACAGTTACTTTGAGGTTAAATCACTTTAAAATTACTAAACCCACTGGCGATAACATAATGACAATTGGGTGAGGAACTTTTCGTAGATGGCTTTAGACTACTAGTTTTTAAGATTCGGTTTCCTTCTTGCTATTTTTAACATCCAACAAAGTGGGAATCAGCTATTGGTGTATTCAAAAAACGAGTAGAACTTCAAACACTACGTAATCAGATATTTAGAAATTGCTTTATATAATCCAAACAATAGACTAAATTTAATTTACAATCGTTTTAATATTCAAATAGTTGAAAATGAAACTGCTTAATAAGCAATTCAATATTTAATATGAAACGTGAGGTATTACATTAAGTACTCTCAACATATAATAAGCGTAAACTTTGCTTTCACCCTAGAAAATTTACTGAGCTAAGTTATTAGAGTAGTGTTTAATTTAAAGAAATAATTTAATATACATTAGAAACTAACCTTTACTTATGGCTTCGCTCGCGTGAATGTAACAGGTTTTTATTTAAGTTATACACCGTCTCGAAAAACCGACACCCTGAAGTTAGCTATAGTTAACATTTTGTTTCTTTGTATTTTTTGTTTGTATTTCTTTGTATTAAAACTTTCAATGTTTTAAATACCTTTTTTCTACTGTGTCCTTTTTTCTACAAACGTAGAATAAGGTGAAAGATAAAATTTTTGAAAAGATTTTTATCTTGTTAAGCTAAAGAAGTATAACTTCTAATACGTGTACGTAACACACACTTTTTTTTTGTAATTGTATAGTATCATATATTTTTTTCTATACTTCTGTATGTAAAATTTAATGACGATCTGTTGAGTATTTAAAACATGAAATCGTATGAAGATTTTACTTGGCTTCATAGACATAAATTTTAAAATTTCATTTCAAATAAAAGAGCCAAAAAAATGAATCGTTTCGATATCCATGATACCACAATAGTACATTATATCCATACAAAACCAAGGTGGGTTACTAGTCCTTCGTAATCCTAGCTATACATATCATACTGTCGTTGTCATGCCATGTTAATAAGAAAACCTTGAAGCTAGATACATGTTGTCGCTGACTTCTTTGTAGGCATTATCAAGCTCTACAACTTTTCTCTAGAACTCAATCATATATCTTTCGACGTTAAGGCACCGTTCGTAGGAAATGTTTTTGTTCGACCGTTTTTTTTCCGACTTACTTTGCAAATCTCACTACCACAAAAAAGTCTTTTCATTTTTTGAGTTAATATATGGCCTTTGACACTTACAAATGACGTGATTTTCTACTGGTAAAAGAATTTTCAAAATCGATTTAATAGATCCAAAGATTACCCTCTACAACATTACAAACTTTACCTCTTTATAATATAATATCAGTATAAAAAAATATTGATCTAACGTGATTGTAAGTATTCAATTTTCGTAAAAAAAATTGTCTACGAATAAGTCATAAAATATATTTCAATCAATTTTAGAAATGTCTGTCTGTAAGTCTATCATTTTTTTTCTTTATTGAAGCACGACAAAGTGACTGCACTGTGCCTGATGTTAAGCATAGTACAATCCAAAAACATCGGAAACCACCGATAGACAGATTATCCATCGCCGGTTGCCGCTTTCATGCCGGCCATAATGACGAAAGTCATCCGGTACTGGATATGCACAGGCTGATCCTGAAACGCGACACGCAGAAGCAAGTTACTATGACGGGCTTTTTCACCATATACATGGTGGTTGCGACACAGTCGGGCTGTAAAACCCTACCACCCCGCAATCTGTTGGTCTGTCTGTTTGTATGAACACGTATCACTTCTAAAATACTACGTTTATCATAAAACCTCTCAAAGAAAATCATAAACCATATCATTGAGTAACATTTAGTTTTTATTTCATTAAAATCGATTTGGTCTCTCAAAAGGTGGTAGAGCCACGCTGAAGCTATAACTAGTTCCAGCATGAATGGGTCAGCTTGTCCGAGGTAGCTTACCCGACCGCAGAAAACCGCGAACGCTTACGTTTCTTGCGTAAAGCAGTTAAGTCTCGCATTTCTGAAATCCGGAGTGACAGGTGGGACAGGTTTCTGGAGGATCTCCAGCCGTCTCACCTGTCATTCTGGACTCTCACGCGAAAGTTTAAGTTCGATACGGTCATTCCAATGTCTCCTCTCGACAGAGGCCCCGGGTTGCCTCCCGCGTTCGATAACACTGACAAAGCAGAATGTCTCGCCGCGAGTTTAGAGAAACAGTGTTCGCCAAACATTGATAATACTGACCCTTCCATCATAGAGTCTATCGAAACAGCCGTAGAGCATGCACCCGCGTCTCTTCCGGCGGATACCCTAACCGCTATAACGTTTGACGAAGTCTCGGCCACCATCAAACGTCTCAAGCCTAGGAAGTCCCCAGGTCCCGATGGGATCAGGAACGAGGTTCTGAAGCTCCTTCCTGACCGCATCATAGCTCTATTGGTCTGCATCTTCAATGCGGCCATGTCCCAGGGTCATTTTCCAGCCGTCTGGAAGAGGGCCGTAGTCATAGGGATTCACAAGCCCGGTAAGAAAGCTACGCTTCCCGATAGCTATCGCCCGATCAGTTTACTAGACACTCTAGGCAAACTTTACGAGCGGCTCCTTCTGAACCGTCTCCAAGTTAAGATTTCCGATCTTAGTTTAATACTACCTGAGCAGTTTGGATTTCGCGCCAAACATTCTTGTCCAGATCAAGTACTCCGCCTCACGGAGTACGTTTTTTCTAATTTCAATAAAGATCCGCATCCGGAGCCGGATCCGCCCATGAAAAACACTAATCCGAAACGCACAATAGCTGTCTTTTTCGATGTCGCCAAGGCCTTCGATAAGGTCTGGCAAAAAGGGCTCATATACAAGTTAAATCAAGCCGGTATACCCGATAAGTTAGTTCACATCATTCGTGATTATCTCGCCGATAGAACCTTCCATTTTAGAGTAGACGGCGAACTCTCATCGCCCCGTCCGATACGCTCAGGTGTGCCACAAGGCTCAATACTCGCGCCCACCCTCTTCAACCTGTTCATCAGCAACCTACCTAAGCTCCCGGGAGTCGAGGTAGGTTGTTATGCTGATGAAACAGTCATCTACGCCTCTGGCTGGCGGCCGAGTGTTCTCAGAGATCGCATCGAAGAAGCCGTTAGCACACTCGGTGATTAGTTTCTTCGATGGCGTATAGGTATTAACCCCGATAAGAGTGCCGCGATACTCTTCGATCTTAGAACTCGCGATAACAAGTTAAAGCCCATAAGGCTATACGATTCCGAGATACCTTGGACCACCGAGGTCAAGTATCTCGGCGTCATTTTAGACAATCGTTTAACGTTCGAGCCACATATTAAAAGAGTGCGAGACAAAGCCGCTATGGTCTTGGGTCGCCTCCATTATTTACTCTGTCAGAAGAGCAAACTGTCCCTCAGATATAAGCTCACAATATATAAAGTCTGTATTCGTCCGGTAATGACGTATAGTTGTCCGGTTTTCGCCCACGCGAATAATCTCGACAAACTTTAGGTTTTGCAGACCCGGGTTCTGCGTAAAATCACCGGTGCTCCTTGGTTCGTCCGGAAGGCGGATCTCCACAGGGACCTGGAGATGCCGTCTATCTGGGCGTATATAAAATCACTTACGAATAGCTATTTCGAGCGAGCCGCGATTCATCCCAGTCCGTTAATGGTATCCGCCGCGAATTACGAACCTGTACCCAAGGCTGGGCGTTATAGAAGACGTCCGCGACACATTTTCACCGATCCTCCCGACGATATCACGTCAGCGAACGATCAGTACCAGCCTGTCCCTCGTAACAGAGCGTGCTCACGCCCACGCGCGCGTAACCACAAATCGCGCCGCCGCGGTCTGGGGGTTAATTTCGCTCCCGCACACCCGATTAGGCCTCCCACAGCAGCGGCTCAAGCCTAGGTTCGATCCCTCGGTAAGGAGCCCTTGAGTGCGTTGCTTGCGCGATACGGTGACACACCCATACATCACTGCCACAACACTACACGATCACCTCCACACACGTGCACGCCTACACGCTACATATCTTGGTGGAAGGGTTATTTTTGTTAAATTTTTTCCCTTATCGAACTGAAAACTCTCAATTTTTCCGACAAAAATACATGGAGGAGTTGTTGAAGCGGATATGCTTGGTACACATATACGTTTCAACAACTCAAACATATATGAATAGTTAGCTAGTTTTGCTAAGATAGGTCGCGATTTTGCATGCAACAGGCAACAGCCAAGCCGAGGTGTGCCGTGCACCCTTGAGCTGGTTGCCATATAAAATCGGCTGAGTGCCTTAAGCGCTCGCCTTAGTAGTCCGGTGAAGCTGTTAAGACCTTGTTAGGTCAATAGCGTAGTCAGTTCGAGAAAAAAAAATGTCCGGGGTAGTACCACCATCTCACAGGCAACCGACGTGAAGTGACAGTGCTAGCATTATTGCGGTTTTTCAGCCAGTGACAGCGCCTGGGGCCCGCCTCCTTCCTTTTCGCTTCCATCTCCCTCTTTATCCACCAATACAGGCTGGCAACGCACTTGTGATTCCTCTGGTATTGCTGATATCTATGGACGGTGGTGATCACATAACATCAGGTGACCTACCTGTTCGTTTGTTAACTATAATATAAAGAAAAGTTACTGTTCGTTTAATGACGACGTGACTTACGTACGAGAGAAAAGTAGATAAATGGGTTTACTACATTCAGATGGATTTACTAATCACTGTTTTACATAAGGTATCACGCAGACGAAGTCGACATAGCTCGTATTAAATAAAAACAGAGTAATTTGATATATGTGTGTGATAGCGATCCCCAAATACGTAAATACGATAGCAATATGAGAGATGAGTAATTTTTATACATCGCCGTTGTTTAACGGAGCAAAAAGGAGTAATAATTTGATTTTTCATTCGTTCCTCAACTCTCGCTCGAACGAATGAAACGATTGAATTGAACGATACTCGAGTATAGGCACTTTATATTCTCAAACGTTTGGAAAAACATTTCGGATTGATTTATACATTTAAAAGAGAATATTACGATTAATATTAGGTTACTCGCTTTTGCTCGCGGTTTCGCTATGTTAATATAGATTTTTGTAGATGTTAGAACCACGCTGAAGCTATTACTGGCTTCAGTATGAATGGGCCGGCTCGCCCGCGATACTATCACTCCACAGCACATCGACGTGAGGTAACAATGCTTGAATTCTTGCGTTTCGTTCTGTCAGTGAGACCGCTGCAAGCCCACCACCCCTCCTTTTGTCCTCTTCTCCTCCAAAGGCAGAACCATTCTCTGATAACGTATCGGTTCTTTGAAACTCATTTCATCTCACGCTAACACAATTGACTGCACACATATTGGCATTAATATTGGTGAAAGCTTGACTTTTTTATATTTTATAGGTTTTGACGTTTGAATTACCTACTCTTAAATAAAGATGTGATCCAAGATGGTAAATATATAAATCTAAAGGAACTGGCTCTTATGTACAGCTTTTTTTTTCTCAAACTGACTACTCTATTGACCTAGCAAGGTCTTTACAGCTTTAACGGACTGCTAAGGTAAGCGCTTCAGCCACTCAGGCGATTTTATTCAGGCAACTAGCTTAAAGGTGCACGGCACACCTTGGCTTGGGCTGTTACCAAAATCCTGGATCTGACCTAGTTAAACTATTCTAAGTTATTCATACATATATTCGTTTGTGAATCATACAATTAAAATTGTATGATTCTGTGCAGCTACTGGAACACACCCATAGGTATCTGGCAAGAGATTTACAATTTGATAGTCAAACGTTGCTTATAAAAAGCCCTATCAATACGTTATGGTGTCATCACTATGTTTTTCTTCACCACAAGCTGGGACACATTTGCAAGGATTTGAACTTATGTACAATGATTATTGCTGTGGCTAAACACGCTAATCCAGTGGTCAGTGTGGATATCTCAGTGCTTTCATGATTTCGCGTGATATGTCTATGAGGCTGTCGTTCCTCAGAATACGACTACACTCCTACAGCATACTAAACCAGGAGATTGATGGTATCAAAGTATCCATTAGGCAAAATACGTACCCCTAGATTTTATTTTGTCAAATTTCAAGCCGATGGCATAGGAGAATAATTACATGCTATATCTAGAAATGATCTTCATCATTGTGACTGCTGAAATACATTGTAAAGTGCCTAATGACAAATTTTTGAGTTGAGGGTGATAGTCAAATGAGGAATTCAAAAACACGCCATCTTTTGAAGTGGTCCATTTAACTTTGTCGCCTTTCCAATGTAACATGTTATTCAACATAAATATTGGACAAATACAAAAAAAAAAAAAAAAAAACAAAATAAATAAATTGTTTAATGCTATAATCAATTTTGATAAAATTCGAAGCACTTCAGCATTATTGAAGGTAAATAAATCCGACACAATGCTACTACTAACTTAACTTCACAAAACGCCAGTAGGGCAATAGCTGTCAAACACAAGCGAACGTTAAAAGCCGTTGGTAATTGAATGAGTCTCCAGTAAGCCCCTTTGTCGCGTGCTGCGATTTTGTGTCAAACGTAGATAAGGCCTTTGCAAACTGCGGAATAAAGAGATAGCGCTATCGCTTCAACTGTAGTGAGAAAAGCACGGATAGATAATGAATTGTACTGTCGAGTATGATTAAGTTCATATCACTTTTAGTTTGTTTCGTAAGTGCTATGTTCTGATGGTTGAAGCTAGGGTTGCTTTATATAGATTGTACGATAAATCCTTTAACTTATTTGAACACTAAAGATCTTACTCACGAACTACAAGATATTCTAGGATAGATGAAAGTTTTATTAAGTCTTAGAAAATCATTTTCAAAATGACCTTTGATTCAATTTAGGCCCTGAAAAGGCACTTATGAACGTCAAAACTACCACCGGTTCGGATTACAACCCAGTCATCGAAAAGAATCGACAACTCGATCTGGTTTATCTTTTCATAATACATAATATTATATATTTTTTATAATTACAACATAATAGACATATAAGGTTACACTCGTTTTTGGTGGATGCACAGACAGAGGCCTCACTTCCAGACGTCGCCATCGTTCACATAATGATCCACCTTGTAAAAGCCTTTATGTATAAAGAGCCGCTTGACATAACACTTGAACTTATTATCTGGAAAATCGGTAATATGTTTTAGGACTTTGTTATAAAATTTAACACCATTACCTAAAAAACTGTTACTGGTCGTAGTCAGCCTGAAACACGGAGTGACCAGTTTGTTTTTATTTTAATATTTATATTATGTCGGTCTTTTACTAAATCCAGAATATCTAAGATTTTGCGGACGTTTATCAAATTCTCAAGAAGGAAAAGTCCTCGCCTATTTGACAATTTTGGCTACATATACCCTCATATAAAATCAAAAAGAGTTATGGTTTAGTATATCACAAAAATCTATAAAATCTGGTATATACATACCTCACAGCATCATGTTATTAAGCTTGTCTTTACAAGAGCAAATAATAATTAATTTATCTCCAAATGTGAGGAAACTACCTGATTTTTATGATGTATTATTTTTGAAGACATGAATTAGTAAACAGCCTTGCAGTCCGGTGTGATTTTTAGTGGCAGAAGGCTAATTTCTAAATCTTAAATATGTATGTTCTAATTGATAACAGTGAAGATTGAAGTTTGGGTTGGACCAGTGCATATACAAGTACGTCTTGGCAATCATATCCTACAAAATGGAACAATAGTGTGTAAATTACTAATTTAAAGTAGAAATATATTTGATTGCGATGTTTCCACTTCTACTTTCGCATTTATACTAATAAATTTACGTGTTAGGTAATTTGGTTACCTTCATAAAGGGAAAAGATCAAATTTTTATTGTTTATAAGATCGAATGCTTGGCCATAATTGTATCTGATGGTGGCATGGGGCCTAAGGTTAACTCGTCAAGTCTAGAAAAAGCAAGCTCTGAAGTGTAATTACCAGAATAGAACCTTGAAGAAAAATTGTCAACTTAAGGGAGCTAGTTAGGCATGTGATACAAAATATAGCTTACCATGATGATATAGGTGTGATATATATACTAATGGTAGGGTTTCATTAAGTAACTACATGGAAATTTCAGCTCCATTTTAAGTTTCCAACTCAGCTTTTGCCATTATAACAGCTCTTAGACCTAGCATACGGTGTGATGGTTTTCGCTCATAACACCAAGTTTCTGTTTAAAGATTAATCTACGAACCTCTTTAGTTATTTCAAGTAAAATTTAATCCAAATCAAAATCTTTAATAAACGAGGCAAAAGAAAATATATAAAGCGAAGGAGTCATCGATAACAGAGGCACGGAAATTGCTGCCAAACATTTTCCTTAAAATCAATTCGTCCAATATAAGCGCCTCATTCGCCTTTCAAAGTAGCGTGAACTCCCTGTATCTATTTTAGGCCGGTGCCACCCCTTCGGTCCTTTTTTCGTCGCGTCAAACGGGACGTAACTTTGAGATAAAAAATTTGACAGGCCGTTTACATGAAGGACCAAATGAACTGTTAATAAAACGACTTCAGAATTTTTTAATCCGTGTTGCAGGTTGATAATTTATAAAATTGCCGTTTCTTAAACTACTTTGTTTATTATTTCTCATTAGTATATTACATGTACAAAGGAAAATAGAAGAGAATTGAAAAATACACTTTTGATATAAGATTTATTAATATTAAATTAGGCCGTGGGGAAACGATAAAGAACATCTCCCTATTCCGTTTCTCAGCTGATTTTCTTAATTCTTTTTTTATTTTGTAGCTATTGACGAACTTTAGTGTTATCAATAAAAAATGTAAAAACTTTTTTAAGCTATTGCATAGCTTCTATCGCGGGCCTTGAGCGTGGAGACCGAATCCAAAAATTCCGTAACGAAAAAACCTAACACCCCCCACTCTGCCTACCATGTAGCTCGGCCGAGCGTTCGCTTAACGTATATATGGTACGACTGTACAAAGCTCGCACGGATCAAGACGAGCTGCTCCGAAATCGGACGAATACTTAATCAGCTGTTTGTGAGAAAGTATACTGGTGTATAGGTATTTATCATCTATGTACAACAGTGAATATCTGTACTCGTATAATTTGTGTACAAAGTGTTTTCCTGAATAACCTACATGTATTGTAAGATAATAAAAATATTTTGAACAATATTAACTTCTGATTTAATTAATAAAAGAAAAAAAATTGTTTTCTTATCTGTCACCACGCTCAAAAAGTGTAACTTGCATTAATATCAAAGAAAAAAAAAACAAAAGAAAAATAATACTGCATAAATAAAATAAATAAATAGTTATAATTGAATAAGTTAATAAAAAATGCAATGCAATAGCTTTACAGCGTCAGTCCCCGAGTGCCACATGTATTTTTTTTTTCTCTGTGGTCAAAGTTCGACCATTGAGCGAGGCACCCTAGCTTAAATTTAAAACTAATTTAAGCTTTGCTAGGCCAATAGCGTAGTCAGTTAGATAATAAAGGTCGAGGTATGAGACAACAATTCAATAAAACTTAACCTATTAAAACATAATCTAAGACTAAATTACGAAATGTGATTACTGTTTCAATTCCGAACAATTAGTAACACAAAATTAAGATTCAATATGAGGTGGTTGTCACGATCCCAAGGTGGTGACGAGTCCCCAATTCTTTGTATAGGCATCTTACACTATTAAATTGTAAACTCATTATACGTCGTTTATTGAAACGAAAACCTTTGTATAACTTAGAAATTAATTCAATTTGGCTGATTTACCATAAAACTATTTATTTGTTATCTTCCCTCTATATAAGGAAATGACGAAAAAAATGTTTGGTTCCTTGAAATTCGTTATAAATAGTTTCCACTATATTTGCATTCCGAGCAATAATTATATACATCAAACATGATGGGTTGCACAATCTCGATACAAAATATAAATATGTACAAAGGCTTCTATGCCACACGGTGCTAGTCTGATGTAAGCGGTGCAAGAGCAATATGGTCGGTCACGCGTATTAGCATATTATCGTGTGAAACCACAAGTTTCAGTCCTGGCAAAAATATATCGATCAACGCGTCGAAAGCAGTTTTCACGTCAAAAATGAGTAGTTGATTTTGAGGTAAGGTTTATCTAGAACAAATATGTCGATGGATATGACAGTCTAATGCTATTTTCAATTTTCTAAGGTCCATATTTCTCCATTTAGTCCGCAATATACATCTAATGTATAACAATTTCGTGTCACGGTATTTGTGCTTGAACTCTTCCGAAACGGCTGGACGAATTTATATGAAATTTGAAATGTACATTGTTAGGTATGAAAATAGGTCATAAGTATATTTTATACCGCTAGGTAAAGGTACCGCTGCCCAGAACTTTTTTTTCAACTTTTTTGGCAATTTTTCTTTTTATTTATTGCCATCAAAAACATATATAAATCCAAATTTTCACCTTTTTTTATTGCCGATTTTTGTATGAGCAACATGGAAATTACTGGTGTCGCTGAATAACCGACGGCGCTACTCTCATGGAAATTTCTTCCAGACAAGCGTAAATCATTCACTAAACCAAATAGGTATGTGTTTGAGTGAGTCCCTTAATTGTCTGTTTTCACAACTGGAAACGGCAGGAGTCACTGTAATCGAGTTCTGCGTTTTCTGGGTTCTGTCTGTTTTTTCGTGATAAACTCTAAAACTACTGAACGGATTTCAATTCGGTTTTCATCAGCAGATACAGATATTCGTGAGGACGGTTTAGATGTATTATTTGTCAAGGTTTTGTTTATTAACAACGCGGGAAAGCGGCCACCGTGCCAACTAATACGTGGAAAATATAAACTAAAAATGAGGAGGGACATACCGCGTTTACGTTTATATTGTGAAGAATGTTTAGCAGTAAAACTTCGTATCCGTGATTTAATGAGTTATATTTGTTAATCGTATAGCTACCATCGATTTAATTAATCGAATAATAGAGTGACTATTGCTATCAAGTTACCTTTATGATAGAATTTCATATACTGAATCTTTACTGAAGTATCTATTGAATAACCTTAACCTGCATTTCGCTCTACTATAGCGAATTTACTATATACCATGGCTAGCTAGTATTTTACAAATATAAGAATTTAACATTTACAAACTATTATCTCATTTAGTTTGGACATTGAAAAATTACAAAGGTTAGAATGATTGATGCAAAAGGGAGCGTCGTTTAGAAAACGATTGGGGATGCTTAATTTTTCTGTCGTCAGATGTCTCTGGTGTCAGTGTGTGATGGATTAAGTGCGACGAAAATAAAGTTTTCTATCGTTACTATTGTCAGCAAACTCATTGTGTTCTCATATAATTATCACTTTTATTATAATATTCAATATAAATATATTTGTCACTTTAAACGAAAACCTTGATGCAACAATCCAGTTACCAATGATTACATTTTGATATGTGAACGGTACAATTATTTGTTGGATGAGTTCTAAATCATCGCCCCATTTTCATTGTTTTTCGAATAACCATAAAACAGAGGGGTTTAGCCCATATATAAGGTCAAAAAGAACTCATCGAATCTAAAATCAACTATTATTTTCTCATTCGATATTTTCATGAAATTTAAAAAGAACTTTTTTTTCTCTAAAATATTGCTTCTACAAGAAAAGGTCTTATGAGAACTCCCAGTATACGAACTATATAGTGAAATAAACAGTACACACAGTTCGATATAACACATCGGGGAGAAGTAAAGGTCCGTCAAAGATCGGATTGTCCAGTAAAGTTTCTGTAAAGCGTTCTCTCTATTGCATAGCGAAATTACTGCGATAGACAAAGACAACGATATACAAAACCGTACTTAGCAATATCTTAGTCGTCTACCCGACGTGACAAATCAAAAGCCGGGTAGTGCATTAATTAACTATACTAATATTATAAAGAGGTAAAACTTGTGAGTTTGTGACGTTATAAGGGGGTAATCTCAGGAGCTACTAGTCCAATATAAAAATTATTTTCAATGTTATATAACTCATTTATCGAGAATGCTTATAGGCTATATATTATCACGCTAAGACCAATAGGAGCTGAGCATTAATGAAGATTTTAAACATAAAAATTAGGGTTTTTTTCCTCTTGAGAGCATCGTCTGCGTGTTAGTATTAGCCCAAAGTAACTATACCACGCGAACGAAGTCGCGAGCAGGACCTAGTAAATTAATAAAGTTATGGTAAAAACGTGAGAAATTAGTGACTATTAATAAAATAGTACGGGTATGTTGAGCGAACGATACGCACAAAAGAATAAAGTAACCTTATTCAATTAAGAATGTCGAGCCGTGTCGAGGGAGCATAGACCATTATTATTTCATTTACTGGATAGTTTCTAAAACGTTAATTAATTATGATAATAGCTAACGAAGGCAGTATGTTAAAGAGAAATCATATCTTATGTCATAACCATAAAAGCATAAATTATGTTGATTTAGTAATCTCGTAAAAAAGAAAATGAAAAAAGAAATTGATTATAAGGTAATAATAGCTTTGCCGGCGACTTCGCTCGCATTTGTTATTATTTGATTCAATGATTATCACTATCTACATATTATAACACAAAGTCCTCCGCCGCGTCTGTCTGTCTATCTAAGTCAAATATTACTGTGCGGATTTACATACGGTTTACATTAATACATAGAATGATTCACGAGGAATGTTTAGGTATATAATCTATTAAGACTTTTTGTATCACCTTGGCAGTTTAAAACTGCATAGAATCATATGGTGAAGGCGTATTCATCTAACACTCACCCACCTTTTGAGAGGCCTACTATCTTTACCCCTCAGATCGTAGTCGGGGCTCCTAAGCAGGAGCCAACACCTGTCGGGGGAACAGACGTAGTACCGGTAAGGCAATTCTTGCTCCCTCTCCCAAAAGTGTACGAAGGCACCATGGGGTATTAGTCAGTGCCAGTGGAACATAACCCATCGTCAGCTACCTCGCGGGAACGATATCCGTTAGAGATTCCCTCATATAAAAAAACGGTCACTATGGACTATAACTTCAAAACACACTGTGTATACATACAGGATACAAACTATTGGATGTATGACACTGGAATCATGGAAGCATAAGAAAAAAAAAGGTGGATTTTTTTTACATATATAGAAGACTGGCCTCTTCCCGCGACTTCGTTCGTGTTGAATAATTACTTTAGGCTAACGCTAACTCGCAGCGGAAGCTCTCAGGAGAAAAAAAATTTTGAAACATTCTTCATTGGTGCTCTGCTCCTATTGGTTTTGTGATGATATATAACCTATAACTTGCTTCAATTAAAAAGCTATATAATACTGAAATAATGTTTGAAATCGGACCAGTAGTTCCTTTTTTTTTACGTGGGGAAATCCCGGAGGAGAGTGTGGGTTATGTCCGACTCGCATGGGCTAAAACCCCACGGTGTACGTCTTCCGCTATGGTTAGGGCGGCACGAGATCTCTATAGACTTCATCGTGCCGCCTCAGCGGTTGGCCCAGCAGCAGAAATGCCGCCGTCGAGCCTCGTCTTGTAAGGAGACAGCCGGGTACACACCGGCCGCCTCCTCCGTCCGCTGGACCTGTGCAATGAGAAGATGGTGCCCCGACCCACCTCCCCTAGGTGCGCCTATGGTAGCGGGAGAAGGCACGTAAACTGGCGCCTCCTCCTACCAGTTCTTCTTTGGCGGAGAGGGTTGCTTAGAGGGTCCTCCTCGCGAATCCTCTCCGCTGGCTCCTTCTACGAGACGACCTCCTCGCAGAAGGAGGCATCAAGGTTCCACACATTTTCGCTGCCGAGCATAGCTTTGACGACGCTCGGCAACGAGAGATCACCACCTAGCGCCGCAGCCAGAGACCAAGGACACCGCCAATAACCTTTCCCCCTGAGAGGTCACCCCCATGGAGACCTGTTTTAGGAGGGTCAGGGCATCTAGCGTAGAACGCCCCGCCCGGAAGCCAAACTGCACGTCCGATAGGTTCGGCCCCACTTCCTCAAGATGCCGGACGACACGGGAGGCAACGATCCTCGCGAGCCCCTTCCCAGTGTCGTCCAGTAACACTAGGGGCCGGTACGCAGACGCGCTGTCCAGAGGGCGGCCTTCCTTCCCTATGAGGCAAAGCCGCCCCGTCTTTCAGGGCTTCGGGAACTGCCCGACCACAATGCAGCGGTCAAACAGCTCCCGAAGCCACCCCCCAAGATGGCCCAACGCTATGGCTAGCACCCGGCCCGGGACCCCATCGGGGCCGGGTGCTTTGGGCCCGGTGATGCAGAAGCGCTCGATAGCCCTCCCCAACACCTTCTCTGTAACCGAGGGAGGGATGACCGGCACCTCCTCCACCACCTGATCAGGAGGCATGGGAGGAGGGGCAAATTCCGGAGGGCCGGGGAATAATGCTCCCACAACCCTCTCAGCCACCTCCGGCTAAAGAGTCTCCATTGCCGAGAGCGCCTGGCCGCGGAATTTCTTCCAGGCCACTTTGTACGGGCGCCTCCACGGGTCTCTCTCCACTTCCCGGAACATCTCCTCCCATGCCTATTCTTTCGCCCGGCTGATGGCAACCTGCAGCGCCTTCCTGCAGGTCCTGTAGTCGCCATACAGTCGGGCTTCCTCTTCGGGGTCCCTATAGATCCGTCTCCGGCGGCTGCGCTCGTACAGACGCCGAGCTGCGGAGCAGGCTGCGCGGAGCTCTGCGAGCTCTGGCGACCACCAATACACCGTCCTTCTCTTTGGGCGGTGTACGCTCCGCGGCATCGACGCGTCGCAAACCTCAGTGAGAGCATCACGGAGGCGGGCTGCGGACGCGTCGATATCGCTGTCCGGGGGGAACAAGGACCAGGCCTGGACAATAGCCGTCTCTTCCGCTAGCTCCTGGTAGAGGCGGCTTGTCGCCCACCGGGGGAATGTAGCGCCCCTCCGGGGACAGATTACCGGCTCATTGTGGGAGGTGGAGACCTCTAACCTGATGTAACGGTAATCCGATAAGGTCTCCACCTCCTCTATCACCCTCCACCCGTGGATACGGCGTGCGACCGACGGGGTAACAAAAGATAGGTCTACTATAGACGCCCCGTTGTAACGCACGCACGTGTAGGCGCTTCCCCTGTTGAGGAGGGACAACCCATGTTGAGCTGCCCACTCCTCAAGAGCCTTGCCACGTGGGTTCGTAGCTGCCGCCCCCCACGCCCTTGACTTGATGTTGAAGTCACCCATTAGGAATATGGGGAGCGGCTCGAGCCGCCTCACGACCGGACCCAGCGAGTCCAAAAAGGACTCAAACTCGATGAGGGGCTGGTTTGGGGAGAAATATACCCCGAGGGTCGCGAAACCCCGTGAGGCGACCGCCACGAACCCGGCGTCCCTCTCCCTGATTGAGAGGGATATTCCCTCCCAGACAGTACTGCCACGGAGCCGTCCGTGTCTCCGGCCCAGTGAGGCTGGTCCGGAATATGGTACAGTTACGCAACCACCGCAAGATCGATATCCCACTCCGCCATCGCCTGCAGGAGCAGGTTCTGGGCAGCAACGGAGTGGTTTGCATTAGTCTGGAGGTAGCTGCTGTTGATGTAGTCCATTAACTAATCCACAGCAACTACCTCCATATTCACCACCTTTGGAAGGGCGGCTTCCCTTTCACATGGGGGGTCGACAATCACCCCCTCTCCCCATAATGTGGCCCGCCGGCTTTCCGGCTTCTGCACAGACAGCGCATCGCAGTTTTGTTGCGATACAGCTATCCGCGCAGTGTCCTCCCTCCCCGCATCGGAAGCAGGCCATCTTTCGGTCTATAGCCGAGGGGCACATCGGCCGGGTGTGGCTTAGACCCATGCACTTGAAGCACCGGAGCAGTCTGTTGTCCAAGTGCTGAACCCGAGCCACACTCCAGCCGATCAAGATTGGACCTGCTTCAACGAGCTTCCGTGCAGCGTCCACGGGGAGGGAAACAAATAGCGAATTGCTCGCTTCACCGCGGGGACGTAGTTCGCCGACCCTGATCTGGGTGAGGGGATAGCCAGCCGCCTTTGTAATGGCCTCCACGGCCTCGTCTCATGATACCGAGTCGTCGATTCCGACAACTCGGATATCTGCCTTCTTAACGGGCCGCGCCACAGTGGCTAGCCCGAGCAGTGACTGCCTGATCCTCTCGGTGAATTTGTCCACCTGCTCCGAGGCCAGGGTACTTGGGACTGTCAGAAGTCGGGCTCTAGTCGCACTAGGCCGCACCTTTACAGAGGGGATTTCGTAATCCGCCAGGGGCACCTCTATCCTCGCTTTTAGCAGGACGTCTCTATATTTAGCCCCCTTTTCCTACGTTTCCGGCCGCATGGTGGCTAGCACTCCTGCCGAGCGAGGAGGAGCGAGTCTGTTCCTGGCTCTCTTTCGCTTTCTCTTCTTTCTCCTAGTCCCGGTCGGTTGGGTGCCGTGGTTACTGCAGTTGCCGCCGGAGTCACCTTCTCTTTCTTGGTGGCGGACTACAGTCGTCCAGGCCTCCGTGTTCGACGGGGCGGAGTCTGCTGGAGGTGGCACGGACCTCGGGATTGGCTTACGGAACCCTGGAGTGATTACCACCCTGGGACTAGCTTCAGCTTCCTCCGTGGCAGATCGGCGCTCAGCTATCCTTCTCGCCGCATTTCGTGGGCCTGGAGTGGCTTTCACTTTATCAGCAGTAAGTGTCGACCTCAGTACTTTCGGCGGAAGGAGGTGGTCGTCCAGGGCAGCAAATCTGGCATTGAGCATCTTTCCTACTGTGTTCAGCAGAGAGTGCTCAAGCCCGCCAACCGTTGCAGATAGCATATCCTGCCATTCCGGAGGCCGCACTTTGGAAGGCCGTGGTGAAGGCCGCTGAGAAAGTGGTTGAGGAACCGGTGGAGGCGGTATTTCCTTCTTCTCGCTCGCCTGCCGTCGCCAGGCGAGAAGCTCCTCCTTCATCTTCACATTCTCATCCCGGAGGTTGCGTGTTTCTCGCTGTAGGCGCCTCGTCTCCTCTGCCTTGTGCGAAGGGCCAGAATCTCGACCACCTCCTGGAGGGTGAAGGTTACCGTTTTTAGCGCCTTAATGAGAGGCCCCTTGACGTTTCCCGACTTTGTTGCTACCTCCACGATAGTGGCCGTCTGCCCACTGGCCATTTCCATTAGCCGGTCCGCATCAAGCGCCTCCAGGTTTATCGGCACAGTCTTGGCAGGCCGAGTAACGGAGGGCTTAGGGTTTGAGGGCTGCGGATTGCAGCGTTCTTCATTCTTCTCCTGTGCCCTTTCCTCTGTCGCCGTCCGGGTAGAACAACGGAAGAGAGCCTGGTCGTAAGACCCATCGGCCTCCCCAAGCACAGCACGCTTAGTAGAGACCGAACGCTTGTAACGCGCTCCCTCTCTGCCTGCAGTTGTTGAAGCCATCTGTGGGGCCTTCTCGCTGGCTTTCAGGTCGCTGAGTCCAGCCTGGCGCTGGCGCTTTTTTGCACCGGTCCGGTCCAAACGCTTGCTGCCCTCTGCAGCACATTTCAAATTGCTCGCTTTATCAGAGTCCCTGTCAGAGGCCATGGTCGTCATGATCGTTGGATCGTACAAAATTGTGCCTCCACCAGAGAACGAGGGCTACCCGAGTCCAAGGACTCGGGGAGGGATTCTCCACCCGCTTGCGGGTGGTACCCTCCTGGGGTACTACGATTTCAGATTTTGTACTTTTCATTTTTGCTGATCTCAGAGTCCATAAAGAATGCGTGGGACCAGTAGTTCCTAAGATTACCCCATACAACTTCACAAACTCACAAACTGTACCTCTTTATAATATTATAGTATATAGTATAGATGATGACATTTGCTATAATTCTATAACAGTGAAATCTAATTTCGCAAACGATTTACCTTCATGTATAAGTTAATTCCGTTTGAGAAAGTCTTTAAGGTGTATATAAGCTTAGTATGGAAATCCTGTGATAAAATTTTGCTTACGACTTCGTTAGAGAATGTGGTACAAGTTGATGTGAAACATATATAGGCGGAGGATAAACCTGATTGTTGGCGTGGCGACGCGAAACACGAACATTGCACTATTAACAAAATACTCAAAAATATTTGCAACCCTATCTTGTAGGCTACTTGTTCTACTAGTGTTACGTGGCATGCGCCGACGACCTAGCGCCCTTTGATAAATCTTGCTGAACACACTGCGCCAGCACCTAGTTAATTTTTTTTTAATAAAAATGAATATTTATTTCATAAAATAAATAAGCAGTCATTATTTTATGAAAATAATTTGTAATTTTTTTCGATTTATCTTTTTCTTATGTTATAACGGATTCCTGTCGTAATCTGTTCTTATACGCATATAACTTATACATAACAATTTTGATGTTTCATATCTGCCATGCGTCCCGTGACGGCTCAACTATTTTCTAAATGAAATGTACCCTATGTGCTTTATCTATACCGTTGACAACTTGTATGGAGAATTTTATGATTATCAAATAAGTAGTTACGACATACAAACAAACAAAAACCAACCAACTTCACGGTGTCGCTTTTAAGTGTCGGTGTGCGCGTGCATTGTAAAATTTTGTAGGTGGTAGAGCCACGCTGAAGCTATTATTGGTTTCAGCATAAATGGATCGACTCGTCTGGGGTAGCACCACCCTCTCACAGAAAACCGACGCGAAGTAACAGTGCTTGCATTGTTGCGTTTCGTTCATTCAGGGAGAGCGCCGGAGACCCATCTTCCCTCCTCTCCCCTCTCCTCTTCCCTCTCCTCTCCCCTCTCCTCTCCCTTTCTCTCCACTCCTCCAAACACAGGCTGGCAACGCACTTGCGACTCCTCTGGTGTTGCTAGTATCTATGAACAGCGGTGATCGCTTAACAACAGACGACCCGCATGTTCGTTTGCCTACTATATGATATAAAAAAAAAATCACTGTCGTCGTTTTTCGCAAGCGCTCCAAAAAGGAGTGTAACTCCATTTTTTATTAATCATTCTCCAGTAAAATTTCACGACGCTATGCCACGCCGAGCCATAAATATAATGTATAATGTCGCACACCCCAAGCTCTATTTGGAGTGCGTCCAAATATGAATGTGTAGTTTAAACCTCGGGAATATGCTTAATGGTATCGTAGTAACCGGTGTACTAACTTTGGTTCTTGAACTCATTACAAGCTTTTACCAACAGCTGTTCCAGAAATATCGAAATTTATCTCAATATTGTCGGTAAAAAGTGCCCGTGTAACTTAGCGTACACGAAATTTCTTTCACATTACCCTGGAAGCGATTCACTGTAGGGCATTAAGCCTCTCCCTGAAGGAAGGTATAGGAATAATTACCACGCCAGCCTATGACGTATTGGCAGTTACAAACTTCGAGAAATCCAAAATTCTATTTTTTTTTTTCGAACTGACTATGCTATTAGCCTTGCGGCCTTTATAGCTTCACCGAACTACTAAAGCGAGCGCTTAAGGCACTCAACCGATTTTATTTAGATAACTAGCACAAGGGTGCGCGCACACCTCGGCTTGGGCTGTTACCGACTTCCCGATCTAACCTAGCTAAACTATTCTAAGCTATTCATACATACATTCGTTTATGAATCATACAGTTATAATTGTATGACTTACGAACGCTTACACGTATATCTGAAATGAAACGAACTAAACTACTCAATTTACTTCAAATAAGAGAAAAATAAACCCTTCCACCAGATGTGTGTTTGTGCACGCCTGTGAGAGATGATCTCGTGTATGTACAAGTGATTAGGCGAGTCACTATATCGCGATAGTAACAACTCGAGGTCTCGATTTGGGGAATTCTATATTTATATGTTTATAATTGTTGTGGTGTAGTGTTTGGATCAGTGGAATATCAATCTGATATCCGAAGGTTCGAATCAGGGCACGTATCAGCAAATTTTTTGGTATTAGTGTGCTAATTTAAATTGGTAACACTGAATTGGTAACCTGACCCTGAGAAATGTTTTTTAGTACAATATTATGTGGGAAGTCGGTAATACGTTGTATGCTGGAGTGGTGATTATGCAGATAGCTTTCTTCAAGAAGATGCTGCAGTTGCTCCTACTGATAATGCTGATATTTTTCCAGACACGATGGTACTACAAGAACATTCCTAAGGTACAGATTATCTCACGATGTTTTAATTCAGTAATTAATCGATGAAACGCCATATTTGGTTGATTTTATTTCGTCTCATTGAATTGCGTTCATCTTTATCTTTTCTTTCTTTGGCCAAAATTTTCTATCCTATTCACATCAGAGACGTTGCGCTGAAAAACATTGCACTAAAATTATTTTTTTTTTTCGAACTGACTACGCTATTGGTCTTACTGGCCATTACAGCTTCACCGGACTATTAAGCCAAGCGCTTAAGGCACTCAGCCGATTTTGTTTAGGTAACATGCTCAAGGGTGCACGGCACACATCGGCTTGGGCTGTTACCGAAAAAAAACCCGATCAGGTCTAGCTAAACTATTCTAAGCTATACATGTATTCATTTTTGAATCATACAATTAAAAATTGCATGATTCCAAAACACCAAATGTAAATCGGAAAGAAAAAATTTGATCTTAAAATGTCACAATTCCTTCCAGAAACGTTCTTTTAAAGTTATGTCGGAAAATTTCGATCCTTGTTACTTTATGTTTTTGACGTGGAAAATGTGTTTTCCTTCTAGCATTATCCGGAATGTCATGAATATATTCCTGGAATTCAGTGGAGCTTACATCGATTCTATATAATAACGTTTCCACTGTGTATGCGTTTTAAGCCAGGATAAAGTAAAATGAGACGTTTGTGTGGTTTATATTATTCTCCTTTTTCTATAATAATACTGTTTCCTGTTCGGAAATGATACGTGAAAAGGCTGAGTATATATCTCATATAACTTTTTATCAGTTCTCAGATGTTCCGAGAAACGGCAGCTTTGTGTTTATTTTCTTTTCTCCTTGTACCTTTATATATATTTGAACTGAACACTTCTTTAGGCATGTTAAACGATATTTTTTGGCACTACATAAATGTCTAATTTTGGGTCATTACATATACTAACCGACTGTATTTCGTTGACGCGGCTTGCGTCAAATCAACACGTAATATAGCGGTCAGTGTATATATAATATTGATATGTACATTGAGATTGTCCGACATATATGTTTGATTATAATTCATAGATTATATAAAAAAATATACTATAATTGTTGTTCGGGTTGCCAATAGATGTGAAAACTTGACTTACGATAATAATTTCAATGTACAAATTATAAAACGTAGATCATTCGAGTAGGTGGTAGAGCCACGCTGAAGCTATTACTGGTTTCAACACCACCCGACACACAGAAAACCGATGTGAAGTAAGAGTGAATACATTGTTGCGTTTCGTTCGGTCAGTGAGAACGCCGGAGGCTCGCCTCCCCTCCCCTAGCCCCTCCATCCTTCTCTCCCCCTTACCCCTTCCTCCAAATACAGGCTGGCAACGCACTTGCGACTCCCCTGGCGATGTAAGTGTCTATGAACGACGGTGATCACTTAACGTCAGGTGACCCGTCTGTTCGTTTGCCTCCTATGACATAAAAAAATCACACTATAATTAATTTAAAAATTTAAAACAGAACCAAGGTATTCTATTATATTGATTTCTCACTCTGTCAGCAGTCCTTTTGACTACCTCATTTCTTTATTATTTAACGTAAGGACTAACTGTCTAAGAAGTAAAATAAAAAAAAAATTAAACCTATACGGTACTTTTCAAACGATACGCTCATAACTACAGACCTTTAGCATTTTGTTTTTATAAAACTAGCCTCTTCCCGCAACTTCGTACGCGTGGAATAGATCCTTTGGGCTAACGCTAACATGCAGAGGAAGCCCTCGAGAGGAAAAATCAAACGGTTTTTAAACTTTCTTTCTTTCATTGGTGTTCCACTCCTATTGATCTTAGCGTGATGATATATCGATAAATGAGCTATAACATTGAAAGAATTTTTCAAATTGGACCAGTAGTTCCTTAGCTTACCCCCTACAACGTCACAAACTCACTAACTTTACCTCTCTATAATATTATATAGTATAAATTACTTATTAACCTTCTTTATTAAAAAAAACTAGATCAAAACAAATACATAAATAATGTACGCTTTGACAATTCCTTCCAAAAACCGAAATAAAGAGACTTATTTAGCCCAACGCAAACCATCCTACTTACTGTTTACTGTATCTTGTTTTGTAATCTTGTCTTTCTTCATGCCCTTGTTATGTGGATGAAACCAGACAAATATTCTATCTTTTTACTGAGAAGTGTTGAACGTATAAATAGCTACTTATTTTTATATTAAAATTTGTGTATATTACACAGCCAATAGCGTCAATATAGTTGTTAAAGCTAATCTCTTTATTCCCGATAATTGTGACTCCAATTCCCTGCTGCAACCCAGTTTTAAATGAATGTTTTTATTACAGCATTACCAGGTGTTCCATTTGAGGTTCCGATACTTATATATTTAATGAGAGAACTTGTTATATACATATGTGTTTATTTAAGCACCATAATGATTATATAATGAACCGTAATACGCGTGGTTACAAATCCTGTGATGAGTTATTATTCTCTCAATAAAGGAAAATTCGTAATGCAACAAACTATTGACATTACTTGAGTAACTTAACTAGCACTAACTGATGTATTAATAAAAACACTAGCTTTTGCTTGTGGCTTCACTCGTATTACTGTGGATTTAATGTGTTCCTCGGGTTTTTTTTTATGTTATACGAGGCAAACGAACAGGTGGGTAAGCTGACGTTAAGTAATCACCGTCGTCCATAGATACTTGCAACACCAGGGGAGTCGTAAATGCGTTGCTAACCTGTGTTTCGGGGTAGAGGGAAGGGGGTAGGTAGACGGAGTGGTGAGGGAAAGCAAAAGTGTGCTTCCAGCGCTCTTACTGACCGAAAGAAACGCAACAATGCAAGCACTGTTGTACCTTGTACTTCAAGTTGGTTTCCTGTGAGAAGATGGTACTAACCCGTGCGAGCCCACCCATTCATGCTGAAACTAATAATAGCTTCTTCAGCGAGGCATTCTCACCTAAAATTACATTTACATAATTACACTTTTGTGGATAAAAATCCTTTTATGTAACCTTAACAACATGTATGCAAAATTTCGCGATAATCGGTTGAGTGTTTAAGGTGTATAAACTTAACAAAGAAATGAACTTACGTACGTATTTATAATATTAGAAATTATTTAACAGAGATGCATATGGTTATGTAAATTATACACAGTAATGTAAATATATTTTGTGGCGTAAGGGGTGTCGCGTAACATCTTAAGACTTGAGACACCCAAGCCAACCTCACCTTTTTTTTTACGTGGGGAAATCCCATATGGATACCCACCCTCCCGAGGGAGAGAGTGGGTTATGTCCGACTCGCACGGACTAAAACCCCACGATGTACGTCTTTCGCTATGGTTGGGGCAGCACGAGATCTCTATAGACTTCATCGTGCCGCCCCAGTGGTGCGGCCCAGCAGCAGAAGTCTCGCCGCCGGTCCTTCGTCTTATAAGGAGACAGCCGGTTACACACCGGCCGTCTCCTTCTCGTCCGTCGGACCTGTGCAATGGGAAGATGGGGCCCCCGGCCCACCTTCCCTAGATCCGGCTATGGTGACGGGAGAGGGCGCGTGAACTGACGCCTCCTCCTACTAGTTCTTCTTTGGCGGAGAGGGCCACTTAGCGGGTCCTCCTCGCGAACCCTCTCCGCCGCCTACTTCTGCGAGACGACCTCCTCACAGAAGGAGGCAACAACATTCCACACATTCTCGCTACCGAGCATGGCTTTGACGACACTCGGCAGCGAGAGATTATCACTCACCGCCGCAGTCAGAATGCGGCGTCGCTCCTCCCACGCAGCACATTCAGATAGTGTGTGCTGCGCGGTGTCCGGTTCAACGCCGCACTCATGGCATACGGCGGTCGGCTCCCTGCGAGCTATCCGGTACAGGTACCAACCGAGGCACCCGTGCCCGGTCAGCACCTGCACCAGACGAAACGTCAGGGAGCCACATCGTCAATTGCACCATTCGTGCAGGACCGGGCGGATGGCGTCGATGGTATATCGACCGTACTGCGCGTCCGCCAGGTCCCGCTTCCACCTCTCCATTCTCAACCCTCTTTCACATTCTCTTCTCTCTTCTAATTCCCCGGGAGCTAGAGGCTCTCTCATCTATTTCTTAGCCGCTATATAATTGTATACGGCGGTAAGCACCTCCGCCTCTAGCTCCCTGGGAAGAGAGTCAGCCAGAACCATAGCCGCCGCAGAGGACACCGTTCGGTAACCCCGTATCACCCTCAACGCCACAGTACGCTGCGCGGCTCGCAAAAGCCAACCTCACTTGCACGTGGTGCACCGTGGTGAATAACGAACGAGGCAATGTCGAAAGCGGGGTGGTAGGGTTTTACAGCCTGACTGGGTCGCAACCACCATGTATTTAGCGAAAAAGCCCGTCATAGTGACTCGCTTTTGCGCATCGCGTTTCAGGATCAGCCTGTGCATACCCAGTATCGGGTAACTTTCGTCATTATGGCCGGCATGATAGCGGCGGCCGGCGATGGATAATCTGTCTCTCGGTGGTTGCCGATGTTTTTGGATTGTACTATGCTTAACATCAGGCGTAGTGCAGTCACTATATCGTGACTATATATATATATATATATATATATATATAACAAAAATATCCGATGGAGAGTACTAAGCATATCATATTTCGATCTCTGTCAATAGCCATTCCTTAATAGCTCAACAATGGCTTATCCGAACATTGCATCGATCGATGTTAATTCTAATCTTACAATAAGCTTCAGTGTTCAGTGATGGAAAACATCTAAGCAGTGGTGTAGAACATTTTGTAATTTTAGTCTAGTTACTGTCGAAAGTCGCTACTTTCCTACCTTCAATCAGTATGTTCCTAAAGTCGCATTTGCTCATCATCATCATTATCAGCCTGTAACAGACCCATTGTAGGGATATAGGCCTCTTCCCGAAGAAAGGTATTGGCATAATCACCACGCCAGCCTACGACCTAATTTATTATTATTTTTTTATTATTATTTGGTATAACACACTGGCAGCTAATTAGCTGTTGCGTGTGTATCAAATAGTTTGGAGATATATTCCTTGTCTAAATTATTTTTGAAAGAATTTATGGTTGGAGCCATCACAACTTTCTCTGGTAGTTTATTCCATGCTGCAACCACTCTGTTAGGCAAGAAGTACTTCATTGGGTTTCTTTTCGCTAAGGTTTCACATAGCTTTAAGGGGTGACCTCGTAGGTGTTTATTGTCATTCAGCTTGTAAATATCTTTAAGGCTGGGCACATCGTAATATTCAGTGAGGATTTTATAAGTTTCGATTAACCTGCCTCTTTGTCTACGCTGTTCTAGTGTGGTTAGACCAAGGTTTTTGAGACGCTGTTCATAGGGTAAGTTACGTATTGCATACACCATCTTGGTGGCTCTTCTCTGTACATTTTCTATAAGTTTGATATCTTTTTTGAAGTAGGGATCCCAGATAATATAAGCATGTTCAAGTAGAGGTCTTACATAGGTTTTGTACAACTGTATAAAAGTCTTAGCTGTGAGACACTTAAACGCCTTGCGAGTGATATAAAGGATCGAATTTGTCTTCTTCACGACCCCGTGCACGTGAGTTTCCCATTTAAGATCGTTGGATACTATAATTCCCAGGTCCCTTTGTGTAACAACTGAGGTTAATGGCTCACCATCAAGATAATATATATGATGAGGATTATTATTACCGATGTACAGCACAGTGCATTTATTTACATTTAAAGTAAGAAGCCAGTCTTGAGTCCACTTAAATATCGAATCTAGGTCATTTTGTATGGCTTGCATGTTAATTCGAGGGTTAGAAAAGAATTTGGTATCATCAGCGAAAAGTGACAATGGCAGTTGAAGATTATTTTTCAGGTCAGTAAGGTACAAGATAAAGAGCAATGGACCAAGCACCGATCCTTGAGGAACGCCGCTGAGTACACTCCTGGGATCGGACGTGACTTCGCCTATACGCACACGAAATGTTCTACCAAGAAGGAAGTCGCATATCCAGGCTAAAATGTTTCCACGTAAGCCAAGGTGTTCCAATTTGTGTATGAGGCGTTTCGGCGGAACACGGTCAAATGCTTTCTCATAGTCTAAGTAAATTGTATCAATCGGTTTTCCTCTGCTATGGTTCAGTGTCCACTCATTTAGGCAACTTAATAAGTTCGTTGAAACAGATCGTTTTGGGATGAATCCATGCTGCTCGTCCAGGCGAATATTTTCTTGTTTTAGAAATTCTCTTATGTGGTTTGCTATAATTTTCTCCATGGTTTTACACAAAACACTGGTCAAACTTATGGGCCTATAGTTAACAGGCAGTAATTTATTTCCTTTCTTATAAATCGGCACTACGTTTGCCATTTTCCAGTCAACTGGCAGGACTCCATCCTTCAGGGATTTATTCATGATATCCGCTATTTCGTTGCTTAAAGCTCCTGAGCATTTTTTTAATACCACTGAAGGTATGTCGTCGGGCCCGGGTGCTGTAGTCTCGTTGAAAGTAGATAGCGTCTTTCTTACTGGCGAGCTGAAACTCTAAGAAATCCAGAGTTTTATGTTTTTCCACATAAATTGTATTACAAGAATATTTCTCAAGTTCAGGTTTCCTCACAATATTTTCCTTTACCGTCAACCGATAGTGTTACCAATTTAAATTGATAAATGTACGCGAATTCCGAAAAATTAATGGATACTGCGATCATTGGAATAATATCCCACCGGTCAAAGGACTAGGCCACCACTACTTCTTCGCATTTGCTCGTCAGGCTAAATTAAAGTTCTAAGTTTAGCATACCAACATTTATGAACAAAGCATTATTTAGTATCACATGGCATTGTAGTAACACATTGACTTATGAAATGTTAAAAAACAATAGAGCATCTATCAATGTGTGAACCGAATCTGTATCTGAGAGTCACCTGTTATTCTAACTTTAATATTCCTTGACCTCGTTTTAGATCTCATAAAAATCAACAATGTAAAAATATCTGATGAACAATAAACTGAAAATGATTTTAGACCAATATTTATATAAAAATATATCTCATAATTCCATGGCCCTCGAAATTCCCAAATTGTACCTTCTACAAAATTTATATTTTTATTTGGGTCTAACTGCGGCGGAAGCACAAAGGGTGAATTCAGAAGTATTAAAACTTGCATGTTACCGACTTTGAGGCGACTCGTAAAGTGTTTAACAGTAGAACGAAGTTAGAAATTTTCTCAGACCGACCAAACTCACTAATTAAGAAGTTTGTGTGAATAAATTGATAAAGGAGATATCAGAATTTAACCGTATTTACAAGCTAGCGATTCAAACGCTTGACCAAAAACCAAGATATTTCAATCATATAACACATGAGAATTAAATTCTATGTTATAGACATGACCATGGTCGCAGCGTTTCTTCATATTATGGCAAAATAAATAAATAGAATATTATAACCATTACATGATCGAGGAAATTAACATGATCTAATATTATTTATTTAATATATTTCTTCACAAACTACTGCACAATTATATCTCATCTTATTCCTTGCTGGAATCTGTAATACCAATTTTGATTATCATTTTTCTAAAACATCCATCCTTAAAACTAACAAAGAATAATAAATACTTCTTAATACTACCCAGTTGTACGTATGACTCGTTTGTATAATGAGCTCGCATTCCAACTTATTAGACATATTTGATCATCGAACATTCAAATTCAAAAACACATTTCATTTCATTTCAAAAACAGTATATTATATTCTTAATTATATTTGTCATCTCGTTTTCTTTTCTATACATTAATTTTAGTTTTGCTAAAATCATCTAATGACTGAATCACTGTCCGATCGAAAATTCTCTCTCTGTTTGATTTTCAGACTGATCCATTACTGTGTCTAAAACAATAAAGGATTATAGTTTCTTTAATCTGTCGGAGCTTCTTAAAATCCTTTTCTATAAATTTCACTTTAGGTATGCCGTGTATATTTATAGATGTATATATTGTGAGCCCGGTTGTATCAATAAAAGTCCGTATTTTCGAATAATCAGTTTATATTAATTTCACCAGTCAAGAATATTACTAAATACATATAATTACGGATTTACCCAATACACGTACACTTGCCTATACGGCTACAACCGGACTAGTTACACATGAACATTTTATATTGCAACGGGAAACGATGAGTGGACTTTGTCCCCTACATACCTATAGCGTGCACTCTATAGATATGCAAGTGTATCCCTACATTCACAAAAAACAATCCCTTGTAAATAAAACAAGTTTAGGTACGATATTTAATTTGAGTTTCGTAATAAAAACTATGGAGTGATGAGACGCAAATCCTTACAAAACATAGTGGCATCATTTCAACGTCTGTAATTTGTTTTTTTTTATATTATTTAGTGTTTGTACATTGTTACCTACTATGTTTGGCCGCGTTATTTGGACAAAGAGGTGACGACGGCGTCTCATAAATGATATCATATTTATCAACGACTATAAACTCTTGGATTATAGGTGCTTATAGTGCAGCAACTTCGAGGAACATAATAAAAATACTTATCAATGATGCTTTTAAACAAATCATATCACAATAAACATTCAAATGCACCACAAATATTACGTGGATAACTAAAAGTTCAGTTAGTTCATTTTCATTGACAATTTTTTTCTTTGAAGAAAATATCTATCGATGTAGACATACAAAATGTTATAGCGTGTTTTCTGTTTCTTTTTTGCTATTCACAATAATATTATACAAATTATTAGATATCTACATTTCTTACTTTAATGGTTTAACGATATTATGGTTTATACAAAAAATTTACTTTTATCTCCGAATATGTGGAATATACGAAGAAAATTTTCACAGACTGACACCATCTTGTTTTTGACGTAAAAATAAAATCGAGTTTACGGAGATTTGATACTGATTCAATCAAAGATAGAAAAAAACTACATGTGAGATGATCTTGGAGATTGCATGTTTATTGGAACGTAACGTCTTAATAAAGTGTCTGGATCTAAAATAAATAAACCGTATGTTTTGATCCTATAATAACGGCACGCTGTGATGGCTGCTTTGAAAAGTCACAATCGTGATGTGAAAATGCGGTTTATTTTTGATAAAAAATATGATCAAATACTGCTTTGTTTTTCATTAAGCATTGACGCGAGTTTGCCAGAGATGGTTCTGCTAGTCTGCTGATAACGCTAGGTATGATGTATATCATCATATACAGCATATAAATAATTATTTTGACTTTAAAAATATAAATACCCATTTGTAAATAATTCAACTTATGATAACAATCCATCATGGATTCTGTCAAATAGCCCTGTTTTTTACTAGAAAGATTTGTACACGGGCCCAATTTATAAAGTCATATATATATAGTAAGATAAATATATAGTAGATAGTTATACATATGTATACTTTAGAAATTAATGCATTAAATTAACTTTGTGTTCTAAAATTATACAGTCAATAAATTTCAGAACTAACTGCACATTAGTATTGACAATAAAGAACAACACTTATACGAAACTTCATAAGCGTGCAAACGTCAAAACGGCCATCATAAAGTGATGCTATTATAGCTGTATCGAGCAAAGATTTTATAAAATGTCATACTTTAAATATAATTTAGCAAATGGATTAATTTGCTATACAATAGAAAACCATTACAATGCGTAACTACTTTTGCATTGTCGTATTGATTAAAGCTATCATTTGTTTCAGACGATGCATCCAGCCAAAAACCAAGCCAATAGAGAGGGTATAAAGCTGTACAACGAATGGATGAAGCGAAGTTGAAATATGGCAGTTTGGAGGGCGATTCCCACAATGAGTTTCCTCACCTATAGATTCAAGATCGGAATTGCGGTTATCATTATAATGGTGCTTGGATTCTTCAATGAAAGTCAAGGTGAGTGAATGGCTTTTTTAATTTTTTCCTAGCCAAAGTGTAGAAAACAGGTATACGTATCTTATGCCTCTGCGTATTTAATGTTAAGTGATTGCTGTCGTCTAAGGGCAATTGGAATACTATAGGTGTATCACTGTTTCGTTGTCGACCTTGGAGAGCCGGTTTAAATTCCATTTAGAAGAGAATCATGTCATAACTCTATGAGAAATAGGGATACCGAACTGGGTAACTCATTCTTTAACTTTAGCATACGCATAATAGAGGTTGTGGACAACCTTACGGTTGTCGCCATTAGGTTGTAGAGCATGTGGATGAGCAACCATGAGCTTATCATCCTGACCAACATTTTAAAGGGGGAAGTGAGTTTGTGTATTTGTCACATTTTCTTGGAGAAACCCATGTCATAACTCTGGGTTAATACCATACCGGGTATTTTATTCCACGACGTTACTGCACGCGTAACGTAAATTCTGTAGAACTTTACGGTTGTCGCTATTTCTAATTGACTTCAAAAAAAGGAGGTTTTCAATTCGTCTGTTTTTTTTATTTCCTCATAACTTTGGACTGGGTGAACCGATTTTGATAATTATTTTTTTTTAGTTGAAGCTTAGGTGCTTCCCGTGTGGTCCCATTTTGGTCCAGTTCTGACAATGGTATCCAGTGCAAAACCGTATAAGTGTTTAATTTGCATTAACTATGTACACGACAAATACACGAATAACTCAATATCGCGCCAACCGATTTCGATGATCGCCTTTGTACCTCTATGTAGATGATATGATTTTCGGTTGGCACCGACTTCCAATGCATCTCTAAGTAGCGCACATAGTCATATGTGTTATTTAATTTGGTTAATTTGATAAACTATTTATTTTCCGCTTTTTAGTGCCTTATGGGTTGTTGATTAATATTGAAGTCGGTTAATTCTTTTTTGGAAATTTACATTATTTTATGTTGTAGAGTGTGTGAATGAGCAACCACGGGCTTATCATCCAAACCTATATTATAAGTGGAGAAGCGAGTTTATTTGTCTGTTTATCCGTCACACTTTCACGCCTCAACTACCCTACTGATTATTATGATATTTTGCATTCATCTTTAGGATTACAGAAAGTTACTAGTTCTAGGTTTTAGAAAAAAATATGTTATTCCCATGTGATAAATCAATTTTGTATAGATGTGAGCGAAACCGCGAGCAGAAGTTTATAAGGTTACGTAAACCTTTTTCTTACATTAATATCTTTAGCATTTGACCACAATCTCACCTGATGATATATGACGACTCTAGTTCTCAAGTACAGGTGCTGAATTACATCAACAGGTGATCGATTTTTAAGCTAACGGTAGTGGGGCTTTTTTTTATTCAAGCACGACAAAGTGACTACACTATGCCTGATGGTAAGCATAGTACAATCCAAAAACAGTGGCGACCACCGAGAGACAGATTATTCATCGCCGGTCGCCGCTGTCATGCCGGCCATAACGACGAAAGTCACCCGGTACTGGATATGCACAGGCTGATCCCGAAACACGATGCGCAGAAGCGAGTCACTATTACGGGCTTTTTCGCCATGTACATGGTGGTTGCGACCCAGTCGGGCTGTAAAACCCTACCACCCCGCTATCGCCATTGCCTCGTTCGTTGATCAGCAGGGTGCATCACGTGCAGGTGAGGTTGGTTTGGGTGTCTCAAGTCTTAAGATGTTACTCGACACCCCTTACACCTCAGACGCGGGCTTAAAACTCTTATCACCATTACATAGCTTCATCACGATATTGTCCTTTATGGAAAGATCCAGTTCATATGCAAAAATTCAAAAACTTACGTAAAGGTCAAAGCGATGTCCGAACATGCTAACCATTAGGCTAACAACTGCTTGAATTATAATTATTCGATCTCATTTTAGTCATTCAAAGTTTAATATATCATCTAATGTAAGTTTACATGATGAGTGTCAAATATGTATATAAGATTAATATTATATTATTTATATTAACACATACAAGTTTTATTCTTTGTTCCAATATTAATCTTATAAAACGACACAAGTTTATCTTTTAAAATTTTAGTTCATACAATTTTTCTTTACTATTTTATAGATTACTTTGACATGACATTACGTTTATTTTTAATATACTTAATTTCTTAGAGTTTATAACTAGAATATGACGAAACTCCATGTTATGGTTTAAGAAATACATTTTCTTTACACGTATTTATTAAAGGAAAACCCACACAGTATATTGTTAACATATACCATCTCAATGTAAAATCTAATGTAGTAACTAAATACAAAATGAATACAACATTTTCTCTTAAAGTTTACCTTTAACATGGCTATAGAATTTTGACTATCTATATTAATATTATAAAGCTGAAGAGTTTGTTTGTTTGTATGTTTGGTTGAACGCGCTAATCTCAAGAACTAGCGGTCCGATTTGAAAGTTTCTTTTAGTGTTAGGTAGCTCATTTATCGAGGATGGCTATGGGCTACGTTAAAACGTAATACGTAATTAAACATAATACGTTAAAACATACAAAAAAAACATAATACGTTAAAACTAATAGGAGCTGAGCACTGATGAAGAATGTCTCAAAATCGGGTCTATTTTGGAAGCTTCCGCTGCGAGTTAATGTCAGTATTATATGCGTTGCCATGGTAACGCGATAATATTCTAATGAAAATATTATCATGGTTTATTTTGTGTTCCTATTCAAAAAGTTTATTCTACGTTAGTTTTGTTTACAATTTTTAATTATACGTGTTACGTTTATATCGCAAACATTTCTAAAGTTTATTTTGTGTTGCTATTCAAATACTTTAGTTCAACTAATAAACAACCGGAACAAACAAGCTATATAACCCTGAATCATTCAAATCGGACCTGTAGTTCCTGAGATTACCCCCTACAACGTCACAAAATCACAAACTCAGAAACTTTACCTCTTTATAATATTAGTATACATAGATTTAGCAATCTTCAAAAAAGAGTGAATGAGCATTTACTGCGTGAACACTTTTATATCTTAGGCCTCGTCCTCACTTTCCATCAGATGTGACTGAGGTCATGCGTCGCAGTGTATTATAAAAATATATGTATATATCACTACTAACACGAACAGAAACTACGATTTTTATAATTCTTACGCATTTAACGATATGTGGAATGGAGAAAGCGGTGTAATGCGCATGCACAATAGAGGGAAAGTAAACAAATAACATTCTTTACAAAGGAGTGTCATAAGTGACGTATATTTTATGTTTTTCTTTTGTTCGTAAATATCAAAAAAATATCAAAGTATCATTAAGATAATAAAGAATCTAAGCAATGCTAACAAACGGCTAACAGCTAATTTTAGTAATAGAAAAACTAGTTACAGAAAATATCTTTCCATTTCAAAATTCACATTTTTCTGGAATGTCAATAATCCCGTTAAAGAAACATTTTACCTTATAAAATCATTGAACAAAATATTTCAAAGAATACCTAAACAAAACTAGTTTCGTAAAGGCTACGAAGATAAAGTTTTAGGTCTTTTACTATTTACCTTTGAATTATTGATGAGGTAATGTGGTTATTATATACTGAACCTTAAATTAGATTGACGTAAAGTCTTTACGCGTTACAAATTCTATCAAATATTATTCCAATATTATTATAAGAGTTTCTACAAATATGTTGGTATTTAAATAAACTTTCTTAAATTATTTTTATCCAAAATTAACAGTATTATTACAGGGAATATTTATTATACATGCTTTACGCTTCATATATTTACTTTATGCGTTATATTTTATGTTACTTTTTAGTTTATAAAAATTAGATTATAAAGATTATTTTTTTATTTATTATAAAGTTTATATTATCTGTAAAATTATTATCAATATGGAGTCGAAATTTAACACAGTTCATTACTTTTTTTTAAAATTCGATATTACTGAATCTTTTTTGCCAAATAATGTACAAATATTTAAATTAGTACAACAAAAATACAGGATGAAATAATGACACACGATAAAAGTGAATCATTTGCATCACAGAGAAAACTTTTGATTAAAAAAAACAACAAAAAACCTACGTCATGCGTTGTTCCCAGTCGGTCACCCATCCAAGTGCTGACAGCACCCAAAAGTTTCTTAACCCCGGTGATCGGACAGCAACCTGTGCTTTTAACACTTTGCCCGACACAGTGCTTATTCCCACCACTTTTTATCAGAGAATAAGGCTCAAAGCCCTCCCTTCATAAAAGAAGAAAAAATGTACTAAAATGTTTTTTCTTCAGCAGTAAGTATAGATATATTTAGGGAGAACTTTGTCTAAATTAAGTGCTAACAGATTTATTTAGTAAAAAGCGAGTGAAAATCAGATTAATTTAGAGAAAAGCAAATGATACAATTTTTAAACACAAGTAGCTAGTAATAGCCCAATCGAAATGGCCACGTTAATTATACCGGGAGACCACGATAGCCACAAACTAAGGGCTGGATTTCATGATAATGGGAGTTCTGTATATATTAGCCACAGCGTTCTCGATCAATTAATACTAGCGATTTAACCTATTAATTAGACTAAATTTATGTGATATGTGAGCATACATTTTGTTATACAATGGTGATTTTTTTTATTGTTTCTCGGCAAAATGACTGCACTATGCCTGATGGTAAGTACAGTACAATCCAAAAACAATAGCGACCACCGAGTGACACACTATCCATCGCCGGTCGCCATTATCATGCCGGCCTTCAAAAAGCTGGATATGCACAGGCTGATCCCGAAACGCGACACGCAGAAGCGAGTCACTATTACGGTCTTTTTCGCCATATACATGGTGGTTGCGACCCAGTCGGGTTGTAAAACCCTACCACCCCGCTTTCGCCATTACCTGGTTCGTTATTCAGCAGGATGTATCACGTGCAGGTGAGGTTGGCTTGGGTGTCTCAAGTCTTATGATGTTATTCGACACCCTTTACACCTCAAAATGTAATCAGGTCATACATTACAGAATACGCAAAAGGAATTATCAATGAAAGAAAATTAAATAACTAAAGTATGGTATAGGTGATAGAGCTACGCCAAAGCTATTACTATTACTGGTTTCAGCGTGAATGGGTCGGCTCGCCCGGGATACTTCCACTCAACCCACAGAAACACCCACGTGAAGTAACAGTGCTTGCATTGTTGTGTTTCGTTCAGTCAGTGAGAGTACCGGAAACCCACCTGCCTTACCCCCTTTTCTCTTCTTTCCTCCTTTTCCCTTACCCCATTCTTCTCCCAAACACAGGCTGGCAATGAACTTGCTACTCCCCTGGTGTTGCTGGTGTCTATGGACGGTGATGATCACTTAACATCAGGTGACCCGCCTGTTCATTCACTTTCTTTAATATAAAAAAAAAACGATGAAGCTGTTAAGGCCTTGCTAGGTCAATATCGTATTCATTTCGAAAAAAAAAAATCTATAACATTGTTTAGCAATTTTTATAAATACAACTAAAATTAGGTAAAGATTGTGTATTTAAAGCCAAACCAAAATATCCTTAACATGTTTCGTATTACAATTCTGAACTGAATAAATTGATATGAAATACAACTGTTGTTATAAAACTGTGCATACAATCTCAAACGTAAACAAATAACAGAATATAACAAACAAATGCAGCACACTCAAAAACCGAATTCTGATGAAACGGGCACTACCAAAATAATCACATTTGTTGGCCAAACATTCGCCAATGTTTGGATAAACAAACAAATATTATTTTGTTCCACGATCCGTTGGCGATTCAACGGGATTTTCTATTCGCAATGTATTATTGATGCTGCACTCCATTTATTTAACAATCACTTCAATAAATTGATAAATCTAACAATTCTATTAAAGTTTATTCTATTTCCAGAATATTTGCATAAGAAAAAGTGTAAACAAAAAATAATCAATTTCAGAGCAACTATTTAACTTTGACTTTTATTTATTTGTGTCTATTATTCAGTATGTATATGAACAAGTACGGTGTTATTACAAAAAAAGTTGAATATGTATTGAATACTTATAAAAGGTTTCGTACTAAATGCACCGCGTTCGACCAAGACAATTTCGCGTTATCCTTTTTTCGCAAGTCTAACCTAACCAAAGCAAAGCGAGACATAAGAGCAAGATGGCGAACATTCAGCGAGCGCGGTGCATTTAAAACGTAACCATTTTAAAGTCTTCAACTTTTAGAACCGTTCAAGTTTTATTTGACTTAATGTATTTCAAACACATACATTTGTCAATAAAAATCCTTGAGACCCTTCATTTTTTTGCGTCATGTATTAATGTATAATTACTTTTTTTCGAATTTTACGTACACTTACCCAATTAAATGTAGGAACATTATTGACTGACGGTGAACATTTCCTGACGAAATGAAACCTGAAAATTGTTATTGTGTATTCGGGAACCATTTAGAATTGTGGATATCTTAACGTATGAAATTGTAAATACGTTGTAGGTTAGGGGAATCTTTGTCCCTGCAGAGGAACTTTTTTTTTATAAAATAGAAGGCAAACGAACAAGTGGGTCACCTGATCTTAAGTGATCACTGCCGTCCACAGACTCCAGCAACACCAGAGGAGTCGCGAGTGTCTTGTCAGCCTTTGAGTATAGGGAGGTTAAGAAGCTTAAGGGAATGTAGGTCTTCAGCGCTCTCACTGACTGAACGAAATGCAACAGTGCAAGCACTGTTACTTCACGTAGGTGTTTCTGTGGGTTGGGTGGTAGCACCCCGGTCGAGCTGACCTATTCATGCTGAAACCAGTAATAGCTTCAGCATAGTTCTACCAACACTAAACTCTTTGGATACGGGCATTATTAAATTAATAATCGATTCTGTCCTAATGGTTTTACTAAAACGATACATAAACTGTTCTCGTTAATTACTTAAGAGTTATCTAAGATTCAAGTGACAATTTTTAAATAAATAAATTCACAAACGATTATAATTCTTAATAAGATGAATTTAGAGCAATTAATTCTTGTAAAAATTGTGAGCAACTCAAATAAGTGCGCGATGGTAAGTAAGCAATTAACAAACGGCTTACAAATGATTTAAAGAAAATAGTATTCTATGAATTAAATCTCGCTAAGAGTTAAATCAGCGTTTGCAAGTAAATCTACTAATTAGTCGAGTTTTCCCCGACTTTATAACGCGTCTTTGCAATTTCGCATTTACTCTTACAAGAAATTAAAATTTGTATACGGAAGAGACATTTTCACTACAAGATTAAAGCTATTATTTGCATAATTGCTAAAACTACATTATTATTATTCAAGTTCTATATGATAATAAGCTGGTAAAGTACCACAGCTGGGCCAGAACTTCCGTGAGGGTTGGTACGGAGAATATCACCAAACACACGACTTATTTTCATATTAATATTCTTGAAATGACGTTCTTATTCACTTTCAGAGCCCAAACATTACCAATTTATTTTTCTTTTAACCGTAGTTTAATTTAAAAAAAAACCTTTCTAAAGGTAATTATTAGGGAATCATTTCACGAAACTTGTCTAAGACAATATATAGACAATAAGACTATATTTTTTTCTATAAGAGGAGGCAAACGAACAGATGGATCACTTGATGTTAAGTGATCACCACCGTCCACAGACACTTGCAACACCAGGGCAGTCGCAGGTGCGTTGGCAACCTGTGTTCGGGGGGAGAGAAAGGGAAGAAGGAAGGGGAAAGCGAAGGTAGGTGGGTCTCCAGCGCTCTCACTGACCGAACGAAACGCAACAATGCAAGTGCTGCCACTTTACGTCGTTTCTGTGAGAGGGTGATACTACCCCGGTAGAGCCGACCCATTCATGCTGAAACTAGTAATAGTTTCAGCTTGGCTCTACCACCTATAGTTTAATATAACTTTCATACCTACATATTAATATATCTTTATTTCATAAAAATATAACCCAATGTGAAGAAAACCTTATCCTTTCCATTTAATCTTATCCGTGTACCTCTCTAATGAAACACATTAATAACATCTGCGCAAACTAAAATATCCTTTGTTTCTTGCACGATTTCTGTTATTGTTTACACTTTTTTTTCTTATTATTAGTTTTATTAAACAATATAAGATATTTTTAATTACTATATGTTATGTAATATGTATATACACTTTTAGTTTTTTTTTATATATATTTTTTAAATTTTTATTGTGTGATGCAGTTCAATAGATGAACTAAAATTATAAAGAGGTAAAGTTTGTGAGTTTGAGAAATTGTAGGGGGTAATCTCAGGAACTACAGGTCCGATTTGATTAATTATTTCAGTGTTATATAGATCATTTACCGAAGAAGGTTATAAGGCTATATATATCTCTCTCATCACGCTAAGATCAATAGGAGCAGAGTACTAATGAAGAATTTTTCAAAATTGGAGTTATTTTTTCTTGAGAGCTTCCGGTGCGTTAGCCTAAAGTAACTTAACTATTACACGCGGACGTAGTCGCGGGTATAGGATAGTATACACTATACTTAATTCCTTATCCAATTTAAATTTATAATTTATGCTAAGTATCTAATGTACATCAAGATTATGTATTACATTATATCATTCCAATGTATGTTTTAAGAGATTTCACAGATTTTAAATGACACGTGTTTGTGTGCATTCCAACTTTGATGGATGGTACATGTCAAAGCGTTGAGAATCAGACTAGATCTTGCCAATGCTTTCGCTCGTGCTAATATATATTTGGCTTAATCTTCGGGCATACTATTAAACTATTACTGGTTTC
>JACEII010000025.1:3634101-3660515 GCA_014332785.1 Antheraea mylitta | reverse complement strand
AAAAAAAAATGGTTTTTGAAACATTCTTCATTGGTGCTCCGCTCCTATTGGTCTTAGCATGATGATATATAGCCTATAACGTTTCGCGATAAATGAGCTATATAACAGTTTTTTTTTTTCAAATCGGATCAGTAGTTCCTAAGATTACCCCCTACAACGTCACAAAGTCACAAACTTTTACCTCTTTACAATATTAGTATAGATAAAATAAAGAAGATAACTCATACTGGTACGGTACCCTGGACATCGGCCACTTCTATAACTTTTATCATAAAAGTTTACCTCCGTACGTTAGGCTTAACACCGTGCAGTTATGAACTCAAGTAAGTTACGCTAGAACGTCACGCAATGCTATTTTAATATTATATACTACCTTGTTAATATATCGCTGGTACGAAACTCATAAATTTACCACGTTTTAAAAAAATATTTTCTTTATATTATAGCAGGCAAATGAATAGGCGGGGGTCACCTGTTGTTAAGTGATTACCGCCGTCCGTAGAAACTAACAACACCATGGGAGTCGCAAGGGGGTTGCCAGTGTTGTTTGGGAGGAATGGGGAATAAGGGAGGGAGGAGAGGGGAGGGGAAGTGAGGTGGGTCTCCGGCGCTCTCACTGACCGAACGAAACGCAACAATGCAAGCACTGTTACTTTACGTCGGTTTTCTGTTAGAGAGTGGCACTACCCCGGGCGAGCCGACCCATTTATGCCGAAACCAGTAATAGCTTCAGTGTGGCTATACCACCTACACATATAGAAGGTAAAAGAAGATAGTAAAGTTATCTCTGTAAATTTAGCAGATGTGTGGAATAGGGTAGTATTTTATATGTTTCTGCTTATAAGGGAAGCACGTTTTATTTTAATTTTTTAACACTATATAACCTTTTTGACCACAATCTCCACTGGTATTAAACAACGATGTGATCTAATATGGACCCGATTAGGCCTTCCACGGCAGCGGCTTAAGCCTAGGTTCGATCCCTCGGTAGGGAGCCCTTGAGTGCGTTGCTTGCGCGATACGGTGACACACAAATATAAATCACTGCTACAACACTACATGATCACCCCTACACACGTTCACCCCTACACACGTGCACGCCTACACGCTTACACATGAAAGTGGAAGGGTTTACTGTTTTTCCCTTATCGAACTGAAAAACTCTCAATTTTCCGATAATAAATATCTGGAGGGGTTGTTGAGGCGTGTATGCTTGGTACACATATGCGTCTCAACAACTCATACATATATGAATAGTTAGCTAGGTTAGCTAAGATAGGTCGCGATTTTGCATGCAACAGGCAACAGCAAAGCCGAGGTGTGCCGTGCACCCTTGAGCTGGTTGCCAAAATAAAATCGGCTGAGTGCCTTAAGCGCTCGCCTTAGTAGTCCGGTGAAACTGTTTTAGACCTTGCTAGGTCAATAGCGTAATCAGTTCGAGAAAAAAAAAATCTAATATGGTAAACATATAAATTTAGAAATAGCTAGTTCTTAAGTACAGTTGACGGAACATACCAACAGGTTCTTGGCGATAGGTTTTCATCTTCAGGGTAATAGCCAACCAGTTTGTTAACTGGTTTACTTAACTAGTTTCAGTATGTATGGGTCGGTTCGGCCGTGGTAGTACCACCCTCTCATGATTCCTACTGAAGCCAGTAATAGCTTCACCTTGGCTCTACCACCTACAGATGATTGAAATGTATTTTATTACTTACTAGCCTCTACCCGCGACTTCGTTCGCGTGGAATAGATACACTAACACGCAGCAGTTCTCAAAAGGAAAAACATCCTGATTTTGATACATTTTTCATCTGTGCTCCGCTTCTATTGATCTTAGCGTGATAATATATAGCCTATAACCATTCTCGATGAATGAGCTATATAACTTTGAAAGAATTATTCAAATCGGACTAGTAGTTCCTGAGATTACCCCCAACAACGCCACAACATCACAACGTCACAAACTCACAAACTTTACCTATTTATAATATTAGTATAGATTCCTATGCACTTGCAATTTTTTTTTTACAAAAAGCGAAAACCACGAATACGTTAGATTTATATAGTATTTTAAGTATTAATTTATAGTATTTTAATGCTATATATTATAATAATACTATAATTTACGATAAATAATAATAAACGCAAACAAATCCGCGGGCATAAGTAGTCAAAAAATACAATTAAAGCACTGAAACTGCTCTTTGAATGCGAATGTGAAACAATCATTGCGTCCATAATCATCACTATAGTAAATAATTACTATAGTGATGATTATGGACGCAATATAGTGGGTATAAACCCACGTTTGATTCAAATTCAGTCGGTTGATTATTATTCAGTAGTAAATAATTTATTTTCTAGCTTTGTCATTTCTAATTTAGATAGATAATGTAGGGGATATGTGCTTATAAATTAGGTAATTTCCTGTACCGTTATCTCAAAGACAGGAACAAAGACTTAGTATAGTATCTGATATACCTTGTGCGTTCAATATTAGAAGCTACTGCAGCTTACACAAATTAAAGATTTGTATTTGTGATTAATTTACTTATGTATTTTCTTAGAGATTCGCATCTAAACACTTGTTCCCCAAATTAAGTGTTCTACGATAGCAAAACGATAGTAATAGTTGTCAAAAACCAGTTGCATGTATCAGCCATAATGAAAAATAAAATGCAATTTTTTTTTTATATAAACTTCTTTAAACGCGTTATTTTTGGCAGAAGATAAGGTTATAATTTCACATCATGCTAGTAAAGCATTCCCAAACGTATTGAGTTTGCTCGGCTTGCGTCATACTAGCGACGAGTAGTATAACGTCCTGTCTACGTATATTTGATGTTTCGTATTGAAATTGTGCAGCCCATCAATCATTTATACTTAATACTGGCTTCTGCCCGCGACTTCGTTTGCGTGGGACAGTTATTTTGGGCTAACGCTAACACGCAGCGGAAGCTCTCAATAGAAAAACCCCCGATTTTTAAACATTTGTCATTGGTCGGGGGTCGGGGGCTTCATGTTCCCATTGCACTGGTCCGGCGGACGGAGGAGGCGGCCGGTGTGTACCCGGCTGTCTCCTTACAACACGAGGCCCGGCGGCGGCACTTCTGCGGCTGGGCCAACCGCTGGGGCTGCACGATGAAGTCTATAGAGATCTCGTGCCGCCCCAACCATAGCGGAAGAGGTACACCGTGGGGTTTCAGTCTGTGCGAGTCGGACATAACCCACCCTCTCCCCCTGAATATCCTCACGTAAAAAAAAGATAGGTCACGAATTGCATGTATCAGGTAACAGCCCAAACCTAGGAGTGCCGTGCACGCTTGAGCTAGTTGCCCAAATAAAATCGGTTGAGTGCCGCAAGCGCTCGCCTTAGTTGTCCGATGAAGCTGTTAAGATCTTGCTAGGCCAACAGCGTAGTCAGTTCGAAAAAAAATCCCTAAAAAATGTTAACTTTATTCTAGATTTCCCTAGGAGACAGCAAATATTTCTCATTCAATATACTGTTGTACAAGAGCTAGATTCATGCAAAAGATAAGCTCAATTAAATATATCTTAATAACATTCACTAGGTTTACGAAATGCTTATAACACGGGCTCACACAGTCAGACGATTCCCGTGAAAGTTTGTGAGAGTACATCCCGAGGAAAAAGGTAATCTGTATTCAGGGTATACATCCTACCTAAAGCCCTTTAACTTGACCCACCAAAATCATTACCACTCCTTGTGATAGGTGTCTGGAGAAAACTTTTTAGTATTCCGTAAACACGAAAATGAAATTAAAACTCCCTTTGCCATCTAAAACTATACTGATATTCTTAAACAAACTAATATAGATACTTTATATTAAACTAGCTTACACGTTCACTTGTGAGAATGACCTTATGAATTAATGAAAAATTCATGTTAAATTTGTATTAATTTTGAAAATCTCTTTACGCGTTAAGCAGTATTCTTGGCATGAGTAAATTCATAATTTCACGTCATGACATGATGATAGTAAGCGTGACGGGCCGTAATGCGCTTGCGTGGCTTGCATCAGCCTAGAGACGCATATTATAGGGGCCTGTGTACATCTCATGTTAATCTATACTAATATTATAAAGAGGTAAAGTTTGTGAGTTTGTGGCGTTGTGACGTTGTAGTGGGTATCTGAGGAACTACTGGTCCCATTTAAAAAAAATATTTCGATTTTATATAGCTCATTTATCGACAATGGCTATAGGCTATATATCATCACGCTAAGACCAATAGGAGCGGAGCACCAGTCAAGAATGTGTAAAAATCGGGGTTTTTTTATCTTGAGAGCTTCCGCTGCGTATTAGCGCTAACCCAAGGTATTTATTCTACGCAAACGAAGTCGCGGGCACTAACTAGTATTTTATATTAAGATTGTGCAGCCTATCATATACAAGATTAATTAAGACATCGTATAAAAATATATATAATTAATGTTCCGTGTGCTACAAGCACATGTAATGTAAATGTAGTGATGTAAAAAGCAAACGAATGGTAGTAATTGCAATATACAATTTAGGAAATTTAAATACACTCATCAAAAAAGACTAAGCAACATGTACTAATTTAAATTTTAGGATGGTTCTTCACATTATAACGTATTTTATTTTTAAAATAATATCTTTAGGGTTCTATGATGTAAAAATAACAGCTGTTGTCTTTATAAGTTCTTTTAATAACAGAAATGAACAATATTAGAATATACTGTAGAAACTAAGATACATAAGAAACTAAACTTTTTTTTTACAAAATGAAATTTCTAAAGAAAATGTATTTATTGTGAAAGAATAGAACAATTTAATACAAAGTATGGTCACCTCTGGTATTCAGAACTTGTCGGCAAAGATTATTCATTGAATTAATGAGACTCTTTATGTCATCTTGCGGTATTTGCTCCCAATGGAATTGTAGCAAATCCTTCAGCTGTTGGGTTGTTGTCGCTCCATCCAAGTCTTTCGGAACACGTCTCTGGAGCATGTCCCATGCTTGCTCGATGGGGTTGAGATCTGGCGATTGTGCAGGCCAGGGCAATACCCGGATGTTCTCCGTTGCAAAGTATTCACTGGTTCGCCGAGCTGTATGTGAACGCGCATTGTCATGCATTAACCTACAATCGGAGCCAAAGGTTTGTGCAAACGGGTAGACATGAGGTCTGAAAATATCCTCAATGTAATTTTCAGCATTCATGTTTCCATTTACAAAAACGAGCTCAGTTTGCCTGTTCTTCATAATACCCGCCCATAACATAACTGTTGAGCCGCTGTATGGATGAACTTCCTGAACGCACCTGAGCCTTTCAGTATTTTCGGGCCGACGATACACTCGCACCCTTGTGTCAGGCTTAAACCCGAATCGCGACTCATCGGAATACATAATTTTATCCCATTGTTCCTGGGTCCATGTTATGCGTTCTCTATACCATTCATATCGACAAGCGCGATTCCCGCGACGTATCGGTGGGCACCTGATTGGGCGTCGAGCTCGTAGGCCGTACTCATGCAGTCGATTTCGCACAGTTTGAGGACTTCCATCAGCACCACTTGAAATTTGTAGCCTCAAACTTATCTCTCGAGCGGTTAACATCGTCTGGCGTCTTGCAGTCAGTTGTATGTACCGGTCTTGCCGAGTGGTTGTACTCCTTTTATGGCCTGGATGTTGTTCAACGGGTTCTCCTGTATTATTATAGCGCTGCCAAAGACGACAAATAATACTTCTATGAGTGCCAAAATGTCGAGATACCTGAGATTGATTACTTCCCGCTTGCAACATCCCTACAGCTCTTTGCATTTCATCTGCCATCAAATGACGTCGATGGTTGGTAGAATTATAAAATTAAGACTAAACGTAGCAATTAAAACGAACTTAAATTCAAACAAATTCGCAGTCATTTGAATTTTATGAAAAAACAAAACATAATCAAATTTTTTTTTTTTCAACCAGCCAGTATATCATCAATAACAAAAAAGTTTACTTACCTACGCACTTTGTTTGAGTAAATACTTAGAAATTAATTAATATAAATGGTAAAATTTGTAATATCACGCATGTTGCTTAGACTTTTTTGATGTGTGTAGTTCAGACTAACATATAATTAATGTACGAATTCAAAAGGTAACACTAACTGTCCATTATTTTGAATTTTCACATCTTTCTGCAACGAGCAAATATATATATATATATATATATTATAGAATGCAAACGAACGGGTGGGTCACCTGATTTTATGTGATCACCAACGTCCATAGACACTTGCAACACCAGTAGAGTCGCAAGTGCGTTGCCAGTCTTTGTTGGGTGATGGGGGGTGGAGGGAAGAGAAGATGGGAAAGGTAGACGTAGGGCTCCGGCGTTCTCACTGACCTAACGAAATGCAACAATGCAAGCACTGTTACTTCCCGTCGGTTTTTTCTGAGAGGTTGGTACTACCCCGGATGAGCTGACTGAAGCCAGTAATAACTTCAGCGTGGCTCTACCACCTACTAATGACTGCCTTGGTTTTTTTAACAATATTTTTTTCATTATCATTTACTAATTTAATTTTTTTTTTGTCAAATTATATCATCATTGCTTAGCTTTTGTAGCTAATAACTCTAAAAAGCCATTAATCTGGTAGTATAAGCCTCAACAAAATCGTATATTTGTTGCGTTGTTTAACTTAGACGAACAAAAGACTCTCCAATTTCGTTTATATGTATATGTCAGGACACTAATAAAATGGCGTCCATGTACAACTATCATGTCATCCATAGTAACGTCAGCGTTTCATTTCATTCAATCAATTCACCAAGAACAATTAAATAAAACGTTAACCGATATAGAAACAACACTGACTATGGTTACGACGAATTATTCGTAGGTATGACTAGCCCCACTGTCTGAGCGAGTATTCCCAATCTCTAGTCATCGGTCGCCTTTTAAGGCATCAAGGTACATGAATAGCCGATACCCCCAACGACTGACGTCTCACATCGAGTTACATAATGAACAGCCCATAATTTCAACCAATAGCGTTTGAGGTCATTAGTAACACCCTGGATATAGTCAATAGAACATAGTCGCAGGTCAATAGTAGCTCCCCCGAAGCATAAGTTAATCAATACTAATAAATTACAGAATATCCAAAGATATTAAATTTATTTTACCAGAAAATTTATCGTAATTTAAGATTGAACTAAATATAATGTGCACTATTTTTTTAATAAATAGAGATATTTTTATAACTCCTTCATGTGTCCGTTAGATAAATATGTAATAGGTATTTTATCTCTTTCAATTCATGTGTTTAAATTTAATTCTGTCAACTAAGGAATACACGAGTGAAGGGTCATATCTAACGTCTTTTTTTTTCATTACGAATTCTGGAATCGATCTTAAAAGGTCGAAGCTTCGTGTTTGGACAAGTTTTAATAAAATTCGACAGGTGTAGGTACGTAATTCGTTAGATTTCTTTCTGTCAAAATTTTTATCGAAAAGGGGCGAATCTCATTTCGTTAAGATGAATCTTTATTTATTTTAATTAAATTTTATCAGAAGGGTAAGATGTTATCACAATTATTTGAATACCTTTTACAAATGACAGTTTATTGACCTAAATGTAACTAGTAAAAAAGTAGTACAAAACTATGTAAATATTTGTGTTTAAAAAAGGCTTTACGTATTTTTAATCTGAATATGTAATACAACCATTTATAGAGTGTTAAATTTATAAACTTAACTAGCTTCTGACTGCGACTTTGTTTAGTTGGAATTAATTTACTTTAGGTTAACTCGGAGCGGAGGCTCTTAAAAGGAAAAAAAAAAACGATTTTAATTTTAGATTTTTAGTTACATGTCTATATAAGGTGAACTTGACATGTCAAAAATGATAAAAGTTCCTAAATATATTAAAGAGAAAAATAAGACGAGGAATCGTAAGAACTGAATATTCAAAATAATGGAACAACTGTGTGGTCTTTTCAATTTTTTATTAATTTTTAATAAACAAATAGTGTTTATTACAATTGATAGGAATAATACTCTGAAGTTTATCAATTCTTCATTAAATAAAACTCCTTCACCCTTTTTAAACTAATATATATTCAACATAAGAAAAGCCATCTCATGAAAAAACAATCCAAGAGCGAATTAAACAATGACAAGACAAAAGAATATGACACTATTTTTCTAAAATTCAAATTGTTTTTTACTAACCAGTTTATAAACATGTTAATTATTATTCTATTCTATTACAACGACATATGAATTAATGCTAATCTTTTCACGAATTTAATAACAACAATATATCTAGAGGAAATAAAATAACAAAGCTTACACAATATTTCAATTTTGTTAATTTATATATTGAATTTATTAACATTAATCTGGTTTCCACGTCTATTGGCACTCCGAACAATGACTATATATATTTTTATATAGTTTATTGATCAGTCAAACATTATAGGCTGCAAAATCTTAATACAAAGTATCCATATTACATGTACATAGACGCGTACTACGCGTACTACGCGTACTACACATCGCAACTCTGACGCAAGCCGCGCAAACGCAATACAATCGGTCACGCTCACTAACATAATACAATCGGTCACGCTCACTAACATTCATGACATGAAATTATAAGTTTATCTCCTATTAGAATACTGCTCGACGCGTCTAAAGAAGTTTTCACTTCAATAAAAGTGTAAATCTTCTATTTTAGTGATTACAAAACGAACCTGAAATTGTAAAAGTATCATAGTGACGAGACTAAAAAGTTGCTTGCACCATTTACTCTTAAAGACAATGTATGAAATTAACTAGATTCAAGCAATTAAAGATATTCAAGCAAAGTTATATAGTTATATTGTTTAAATTTAGCTACAACAGAGCACTTGCTCTCAACGTCTTCAGTTAGAACTAAACGCTTCCCGGCTTAAGACGTTCTAGACTCGTTATTAATGTAACTGGCTTGGAGGGAAGCCTCACACGGACGTACCACTTGACCTGATGGCTCAGGCTAAGCCTCTTAGTGCTTTCAAAAGTACATAGCAACGTCTGAACGCATTACCACGGAATCCTGTACCTGCCTTTTGCGGACTTTTTTATTTATCTTTAAATTAGTTTGTTTTTAATATAAAATAGACTAGCTGATCTACCAACGTTTTGCTGTAGCTCAGTTATTATAAGTTGAATTAAAATTATAATAAAGTATTTTGTGTTATAGGGTAATAAGTCTGCCTAAAAACTTTATACGGACAAAGTTAGGTTACGTAGTTAATAGATTAACAGAATACGTACACCATTAAATACACTGAAGTTGAAGGAAAAATTCAATACTAATACCTGGCAACACCTATAAAATATCTATAACAGTCGGTCCTGCAGTTTTCTGTCAACAAACTCACTTAAAGCACCACCTGTTCGAAACTGATGAAACTGACAATTAATAATAATAATCAATATTGACATTAAAAGTAATATAAATTATCATATCTCTCAGGTTAGACCAAGTTATATATAAATGCCAACTTTCATGAACATCGGTTGCGTAGGTTCGGAGTTCATCATGGACAAATCTCATGACACTGGATGTTTATTTATTTAGAATAGATGTGACTTTGGCACAACATTGGATTCGTTGTGTAGAATCGTAATAGAGATTTGACTGCTGTAATACCAACGTAAATATATTTTCAAATAGAAATCAACTATACTCGCACTCTTGTTTCTATTTGAACGGAACGGTAAGTAGAACATATTGATTCATGAAGTGTTATCTACATTTGGTTTGCAGAGATAGCTGTATTTTAAGTATTGGTATCTGTTAAAACTATAGTCTTGCTAGAGATTGCTTAAGCACTACCGAATGTACTATTTCAAAGGTTAGATAACGGTGTTCATATATTTTGAACTTCTAATTAGCAATTAATCGACATTAAAGCAAAACTTCTTATGAAAGGGCTTCGAAGTTCCTTTTTGTGACGAAAAATGGTCTAGACAAACACTGTGTCGAATAAAATCGGTCCTTTCCGATCACCAAGTTAAGAAACATCGGACACGGTCAGTACTTACCTGGGAAGATCGTGTGACGATAGCTATTCGTTGTATTTTTTTTTACTATAATACCATAGTTTCGCTTTTCTTATCTGCTTCTATGACACATCCTGTTTTATTATTTCACTGAGGGAATAGAAATGATAAGAAGTTTTGATGATGTATGATGATTATTCCATAAGAAGATACACCACATTGCATTCACTTAAATAAATGATCTCAGTTTATAATTACAAGCGTTAATAGTCATAGTATGTGCCTATTAAAAATAAAAAATTTTACAAAAAAAATTGAACCGACTTCGATATCAAAAACTTATAAAGCACTGAAAAGTGAAAAATAAATATATTATTAAATTAATCAAATTAAATAAAATATATGAATTTTTGCGCTACCTACAGATAGGAAGTCGGTGCCAATCGAAAGTCATATCTACATAGGTACGAAATCCTATACATATATATATTAGGAAATTTTTATTTTTCCATTTTTAGTGTATATAAATATATTTATATAGTTCTAATTAATTATAAAATAAGTTCATAACTTGACAAACAAACATGATATTACACCGTACTAGATCCAACTGGTCAAATTAGGTTGATTGTGAACGAATTTCAGAACCTCATCTTTCCTAATGTCCGTTTCACGGGAATTGCCTCAACAGTCATAACCCCACATGTTAGTCCTCATCAAACGAGTCATATGTACCCAAACACAAGATAACTTCTGTAAGCCGTTGAGGAGTTCCATTCCAATTTCTCAATTTTCATGATCAAATCAGGATTGATTAAATGATATTCTTATCACTACAACAATTTCTTCCAAGTTTTTCATTAAATTTAGCTTATGGGGAAGTTCATTTATTTATATAAGCTTTATTCATCCCTTTATTTTCAACCCTTATGGTTGGATTTTTTGTTAATTTGAAGAACACCTATTCCCAGGTATCGGTAATTCAAATAAAATTGTTGAAATCGGTTTCAAGTACAAGAATATACGTAGACACGAAGTGGGTGAAAATCAAATAAACGATATTTCACCCCCTTAGGGGTTGAATATCTTATTCAAATTTATATGGGACCACCTTGGAGTATAGCCGAATCATACAAAAAAAGAATCATTAAAATCGGTTCATAATTGACGGAGATATCGATTAACATACATAAAAAAATACATACAACCGAACATAGAACCTCCTCCTTTTTCGAAGTCGGTTAAAAAGGGAGTGCCTTAGGCTATTGTTTCCTTAACGACTTGTAATGATATCTTATTAGCTATAGATCATTTGTACGGACTAGCCTACTATATTATTTCTTCTGGTAGTAGACTAGCTATCAGCTCATTCTACTATATTAGTATTCAGTTTCTATCTTTTACATCCAGTGTATTTATATTTCAGTCAATATTAGAATTCGTTCACCAGGGATTCAGTTAACCCTCTGAGATTAGCTCCGTACGCTGTGCATTGAATAAACTTATTAAACTAATTTAAAGAAACTGACAATAGGTTAACATAACCCAAGCAATAAGGAGTGTAGAACCGTCTACAAAATATTTCGTATCGAATAGGCACAGTTCTATGTCTATACGTGTAATAGTTTTGACGTGATTTACTCTAAATGCAACTGTATTTTCATAACATATCGATTTCCTACATTTTATAGTAAGTTAATTCCTTTATCTACAATAGTAAGCCCTAATACGACTATCGCATTACGTCGTTTAATCACATTAAAGTATTTGTAATTCTATCAACTTATCTATATTTTAGAATTATATGTGAATGGTTTTTCTTTTGTCTTTACTGGATGTATGTTGATGCATATTGATTTAAGACCAGAAATTGTATCAAAGATAATACCAAAATAATAGATTCTCCATCCTATGTGCGTGGTCTAAGATGCAAAATGGATTATACACGTGGCTTGTGTTATAGATAGTAGATGGACAAAGTCCATAGTACTGAGGTAGGAACCTCATGGATACAGAAGTAGAGGAAAGTTAAAGGCAAGATGGACAACTGAATTGCAACCCACAGCAGTCAAGAGCTAGATAGACAACCCTAAAATCGCGACGCGTGGCAATCATTCGGGTAAACCATTTTACCCGCAAAAGGGACCACGAAAGCTAAATATACCAAAGATTATGTGAAAACTAACAACATAGTTACATTTAGTGGAATAAAAAGAGTTTATTTATTTAACTAAAGGATGTAATAAGGAAAGAATATAATCGGTCTTAATACAAAAAAGAAACGTGTTGAGTACTTGCTTTAAAAAGGTTTCGTGTTAACTTCGCGCTCGCTGAATGTTCATCATCTTGCTCTTTTGTCTCGCTTTGGTTAGGTTAGGTTAAATTTGAAAAAGAATAGCGCGAACTTGCCTCGGGCGAGCGCGGTGCATCTAATACGAAACCTTTTTAAAGCAAGTATTTAATATGCATTTAACTTTTTTTTTAATAACGCCGTTAGTGTCAAAATATAGATATGGATTTTTTTAAATCAGTTGTGTTGTATGTGGCAGGTATATTTCGAGTGTATGTAATAACTGTTTTATTAGCACACTCTATAGTTTACAAACTTGTCATAAAATGAGGCTGCCTTTAAATTAGTCTCAATTGTATAAGGGGCACGGTGGTATCCAAATATTACGTTTTTTAATTAAAAGAAGAAATTTGAAATTGATCATGAATAAAAAGAAATTATACTTGTAGAAACAAAAACCACGATTGAAATCATATTTCATTCTAAACTCTTTGAAAAAAGAAATTGCATAATTATCATAGGAAATTTTGTTGATAAAAAATATAATGGAAAGCTACTTCATAATAATGTGGTATTTATTAATGAGGCAACCCTTATCCCTGATATATAACATCTGGTATTTAGATCGCTGCCCAAACTTTTCCAAAGCCCAGCAATACATCACTACGAAGAGCGTGTGTGATTTATTTTGATATTTGTGGATGTGTTATAATTTCTTACGAGCGGTATAATCTTAGCCCAAAGAAATGCGTTAGGTTTTTGACATGAACAAAAAAGAAAAAATATGAGCCGTCACGCCTGGCAGATGTGAAATATCGAAATTTGTAACGTATTAAACAACATTGTAACACTATAAGTATGCGAGATCAGTGTGGCAAGAGATATTACGCATAGTTGCTTGCATCGCGTCGCCACGTCTCACACACTTGCCACGCCAGCAATCAGGTTTATCCTCGCCTATAGATGTTTCCCATCAATATGAATCTTTTACTTTTTAGTTTTGTGTGTATATAAATTTTGTGACAAATTTTGTTATTTTATTTTTAGTTTTTTTTTTTTTAATTGTAATAGTTTAAAAGAAGAAAGGTTTGTCTATTATTTTGTTATGTTGAAAATTTCTTAGATCCTAAAGTTTATTAAGAAGTTAATTTAATATCAATTACAAAATTTTACACGAACAGCACAAAAAAGCGAATTAATAAAATATAGTAAATTGGCAAGAGAGGCGAAGTTAAAATTGAAGTACTAATAATTACTATGACATAGACTAAAATACTGTATGGTTTTTTTTTCGAACTTTTACATTATTGGCCTAGTAAGGTCAGCTTCACACATTCACTACATATTCATACTTATATGAGTTATTGAAACAAATATGTGTACCAAGCATACATACCACAACAACTCTTATATGTATTTTGTATAGGATAATTTTTTTTCTAAACTATTTCAGTTTGATAAGGGAAATCCAAAAATAAAACCCTTCCACTTTTATGTGAAAGCATGTGTGTGGAGGTGATGTGTATAATGTTGTTGTAGTGATTTTGTATCACTGTACCGTGTGGGCAGCACACTCAAGGGCTCCGCGCCGGGGAACGGACCTAGGCTTAAGCCGCTGTCGAGGGGAGCCGACTATAATACTATATTATGGGTGTAAAATACCTAATCAATATTTATGTACATAAACAAAAATCAATAAGCCTGGCTCAGCGAGTAGTGAAGCGTCGAGTGCGCGTCATAATGCTTCTGCTCGTAATAATAACGCTTCACGTAGTGTGAACATTACACGACGCGGCTCTGCTAGCCCTTCTGCGCATTGTAGTCGTGAAGCATAGCAATTACAGAGTTGGAATAATATCGCAGCGGTACCCAAACTTACGAATAATATAATTTTACCTACGGCAATAATTGAGATTAAAAAATCGGACGGATTATTTTTAAAAGCGCGTGCTTTATTGGATCTCGGTTCTCAATTAACGATAATAAAAAGTAGTTTGGTGTCGGATTTAAATTTGAAGCGATATTATTCTCACATTCCTTTAAGCGGTGTATCCGGAAATATTTGTAATAGTAATAGTTTGTTTTCTTTTGAATTTAGGCCAGTGCGGACTGGGAAACCATTATTAAATGTCACGGCTGTAGTGTTACGGAACCCTACTTCTTATTTAATTAATAAATTTAATATTTCGGTGGAAAATTTAAAATTATCTGATGATGGATCATTAAATCATTCTCACGTGGATGTCATTTTCGGATGTGACATATTAGGTGATATATTGATAGATAAAATAAATCTTAGTTCGTATGGCATGTACGCTTTAAATATGAATTTTGATTTGGTGGTTTTCGGTCATGCGCATGGACGATCCTTGAGAGACAACGACAGCGCTTTGGTTTCTGGAGTATCTCTTCTCGAGACTGTCGAACGGTTTTGGCACGCGGAGGAACCACCAAATAAAAAAATTAGGGATCCTCTAGACGTGTAATGTGAAAATTTATTCACCTCCACTACGGTTCGCGGTTCGGACGGTAAATACATGGTACGACTACCACTCTTACCTAACCATCGGCGTTTAGGAGAGATTCAGCATAAAGCTTTACGTCAATTTTCGGCACTTGAACGCAGAATGGCTCGGCAGCCTGAATTTCGTGAAAAATACGTTACATTCATGGAAGAATATCTTAGGCTCGGCCATATGGAGATCTCGGATTTTAATTTAAATTGCGGATAGGAATCTTATATCCTCATCCACCACGGGGTATTTAAAGACGGTAAAATACGTGTTGTTTTCAATGGTAGCGTGGAAACAAACACGGGGTCACTTTAAATGACTGTTTGTATACAGGAGAACGGCTGCAAAGTGACATCACATCTATTATTTTAAATTTTCGTGTGCCTCGGGTTGTCTTTACAATAGACATACGCATGATGTTTCGGCAAACTTGGATCCATTCGGATGACAGAAAATACCAATTGGTCTTTTGGAGAGCTTGTACCACAGACCCGGTAAAACTTTATCAGCTGACGACGAACACGTACGGTCTTAAGTCTAGTCCTTTTGTAGCAATTCGGTGCCTTCAGCAGTTAGATCCGGCTCGAAGGACCAACATATGGGTTGGCAACCACCACACCCACACTGATCGGAGTATCTAGCCTAAGTAGTGGACTGTATATAAATTGGCTGGAGGCAGATACTCCTTGAAAATGTATGCCGAAAGTATTTCTTTATAATCGGGATAAAGGCTCACTCACCTGATATAATATGTCTTCGCCGCCGTTGCCGATGGTGAGAGTACCAGTTATCCAGAGTAACTCGTATACAAATCACAAAACAAAATTCTGGACCGCCGTGTATGTAGTGAATCCGAATTTAAGCGCGGGTTCCGACCAAGTGCCGCTGTGCAAGTCCGCCGTACAAGCGCAAGTGACCAGTCATCTGCGATTGTCCGTTGACAAACGATGTGTCAAAAATAAAAAATAGTTTTGCATACCCCCAACCAATTTATGCCCGAACAAAGCCAATACTTCAGGGCGGCTGCATTTATTTGCCGTATTTTTCTATTTGCAATTATCGTGAACAGGTTTGTACGAAAGAAAAACTAGGTTTGACAAATCATAGAGAAAAATACAAAAGATGATTTATCTCCTTACAAAGAAGTGCGTCAAGCATAAGACCGGCGTTCTTTCCAAAATTATGACAGAATTGACAGGTTAAAAATAAGTAAGAAGTTGCCATTTTATTCCATTACGGCGCCATACTGTAGTATATATAGAAAAATTTGATCTCGTTGTCTTAGTTATAGAACCATTACGAAGACGGGCTAGTTAACTACTTAACTATTACATTGTATTCATATAATTTTAGATTATATAAAGTGTACTCTTTAAAATGTCAAGCAAATAGTTTTAAAAACGAATTACGTACAGAACATGTTCTAATGCTTTCATTGACGTCAGTGTCACTGTCAAACTGAGCGTTGTATGTACCTAGCGTCACTGTAGAGGGCGCCAGTTGTTGTACTAACAGTAAATCGCGTAGGCTTGCGCGGAACACGCTATTGTTGCGGCGTGGTGGTATTGCGGGTTACAACTAAAAAATATAGTAACTTCTCATTATTTTTGTGCAAGATATGTGATATAAATACCTTTATCGACCTGAATTACGATAATAAATAATTAAAATAGTATATAAGTAAGTAGTTACTTATTTATCAATTTAAAAACCACGGAAGAACACATAATATCACAGTCATTGTATAAGTAGGTCACTTCGCTCATAATCTTTTACGACCAGCTCACTGGAAATGACAACCAAAAACTATATTATTATTATTTTAATTAAAATCGCACAATAACAGTTGTAGTGTTACCGCGGATAATAATAGTTACCAGAGCGAAATAACCACGGTTTTATCTTAAGCCCGGCAATAATTTTCGTGAACAAAAACCGACTCAGTAATGTAGTAATGAGGTTATATTTTCCGTTGTTGAGTTAGACGCAAAAGATTCAACGAAATCGTAAAAACAGTAAATGAGATGTGAACCCCGCGATTTAAGCTTGGCAATTAGGCTAAATGAAGGTAGCGGCCGCGTAAAAGGGTTTGGCGTTAATGTTGAAAAACAGTTCAAAAACGGTTATTGCATTGGCGTGGAACTAATTATTGGAGTTCAGTTATTTTAATAACGTTATTTTTTAGTTCCTGTTGGATAAAAACATTTTACTGAACTGTATAAATGTAAGAGACATTCTTTGAAATTTTGTATTTATAAGATTACTAGCTTCTGCCGGCGAATTCGTCAGCGTGGAATAATTTGGGTTAACGCTAACATAAAGCTCTCGAAAGGGAAAAAATTAAAGAAGGCTATAAGATATATATCATCATGACCAATAGGAGTGGAGCAAAGATCTAGAACGTTTAAAAATCGTTTTTTTTCGTAATCAGAGCTTCCGCTACGTGTTAACCTTAGCCCAAAATAACTATTGCACGCGGACGAAGTCGCAGGCAGAAGCTATTTTTAATATAATAAATGAAGATATCGTGAAAATATTTTTTTTAAACAGGATCAATCGTCTAGGAAGTAAACTAAAAAAAAATTGAAAACTATCCAACAGTGTTTGCTTCATTCGCGCACAGCCGTAAATCTTTATTCATTTATTTACATTCATAAATGTATGTAAGTTAAATGAAAATTTGTCATTATTAGAAATAATAATAATAAATATTTTTTTAGGTGGTAGAGCCACGCTGAAGCTATTACTGGTTTCAGCAGGAATGGGTCGGCTCGTCCGGGGTACTACCACCCCTCTCATAGAAAACCGACGTGAAATAACAGTGCTTGCATTGTTGTGTTTCGTTCGGTCAGTGAGAGCGCCGGAGGCCCACCTTCCTTCCTCTTTCCTCCTTCCCCTCTCCCATATACGACGCACTTGCGACTTCTGTGATGTCACTAGTGTCTATGGACGGTGGTGATCATTTAACATCACGTGACCCACCAGTTCGTTTGCCTCCTTTGATATAATAATAAAAAAAATACGAGAAATCGATATATGCATTTTTTCATTAGCTTTTCATTAAGTAGAATTCATGACAATCGTGATTCATAATTAAAAAGGAAACAGGAAACAATACCTTTTCCAGAATCTTCATTAAACCGTCACCGATAACAAAAAGAGGAGGCAAACAACTCCTGAAATGAAACCTGTGTCATGGTTTAGATGTTGTTACCGTCAAATAATTTCTTAATCAACATACCTTTGTTCCTGCTAATTGTCTCATTTGACATTCTGTTTGTATAACAAACGGAATTCCGCGAACGCCTGTAATGAGATACTCTGTGAAAACTTTATTTCTTTATTACTTATATATGATATATTTTAATTATAACAATTCGTTAAATACATGTTCATTATCTGAGATTAGTGGTTATTGAAGCAATACTTCTTTTGGCGCGTTAGGGAAAAATGATGAGAGTAAATTTTACGATGCGCGCACACTGTCACGAAAAACGGACACACTGAAGTTAACTATAGTCAACATTTTGTTTCTTTGTATTAAAACTTTCAATGTATTAAATACCTTCTTTCTATTGTTAGTGTCGTTTTTTTCTACAAACGTAGAATAAGGCGAAAGATAAAATTGTTGCCCAAGCAGTATAACTTCTAATGCATTTTTTTTTATAATCTTGACAATATATTTTGTCTACTAAGCAAAAAATAAAATTGAAATCAAAAATAAATTTTGCTTACAAAACTTCTATAAAACTTTCAATATAATTTCATGGTAGTAACTAACTAACCTGGCCACGCGTAGCTGTGGCTCAGTTATAACTTGTTGAATTAACATTATGATTAGGTATTTGGTCTTATGTGTAGTGACATACAGAAAAAACGAAGTTACGTAGCAAAAAGATTAACCGAACACGTGCAAGATAAATAAATTGAAATTGAAGAAGAGATTAGAAACTAAAACGCCATCTGTGAGATATCTATAGCAGTCGGACCTACAGTTTTCTGTCAACAAACTAATTTAAAGTGCTATCTAATGGAGACTGATGAAAAATATAATTAGTAGCAATAACGAAAATTGACAATCATTTAATTTGTAGTTAAAAAATATTGATTCCATTATTTCAAATATAAATTATCCTATACCTCAAGTTAGACCAAATTATACATAAATGCCAACTTTCAAGAAAATCGGTAGAGTATTTTCGGAGTTTATTTTGGACAAGCATCATGACACTGTATTATATAGATTTATAATTTACATGATATTATTTGATCAAGCTGAGGTTAACGATATCGTAGATAAGAACTTTGACGGTATCGAAAACATAAACATACAAAAGGACATGACTTGTTCTCCAGTCACAAAAGCAAATTGTTACTTAAAACAATTAAAAGTTAAACGTGATACCTAATCAAGTAAATACTTAGAAATGTCCTACACATGGGTCAATAGTATATCACGTTTCCAATCGTTACCAAAAGCAACATAATATAGACTCGTGTTTCTTTTATCGTTAAGTAATATTCTCTTAAACTCGCCTATTGCATTGAAAATAATAATACTGAGAGTTGTTAAGTTCGTTTTGTACGGAAATTCTCCTTTATTCGATAACAGCCCTTGCTTAGAATCGTCTCCCAAAGGTAATTCTCCAGCGTTTACGAATATTTTGTACACTGAGAAATTTATACGCTTGACTGTCAAGACTCATGTGACCCTAAACAGCTAACGTAATATCCCTACTGGTTAAAACAGCCAAGCGTATACCAAGTTCTTAACCCATCCTTATTACATTAACCATACTCGATCTACCAAGCTTTATCCAATATTTCTCTAAATACCTATAATGATAATACAGTCCCTTTGAGATTCAATATCTTTAAAACTATAGAAGTTACCGACATAGGATTATGATAGTTTGATGCGGAATTGTTCGTGGATGTTTCTAGAATACTTTCTTTTATTCCTTTGACTCTGTCATATTTTTTCGAATTACTTTGCGTAAATCTTAAACCACCGTGTGATTGAGGTGCATTGTGCCGATGCGTCTCCTACGATCGTCGGGTAAGGCAACTCTCGCTCTCCCCTGAGGGGTCTAAGATACTGACCCCTCGACCGCGATGAGGCCCCTGACACCTGCCGGGGAATAGACGCAGTGCCAGTTCGACAGCTCCTGCTTCCCGGCCTATAGGTGATTTACAGCACCATGGGGTTTAGTCAGTGCAAGTCGGACATACCCCACCCTGTACTGCCCGGCTAGGGTGGGAATCAGTATGGATTTCCCCACGTAAAAAAAAGGATCTTAAACCACTAATGAAAACAAAAGATGGATAAAATATGCGGACGGGTATCAGTTAATGACGAATACCTAAACGTATACTACTGTTGGAAAAATGTTCACTCATATACTTCTGTATTCAAATTGATCTGGCAAAACAAATACTTGTGAAGCTAGGGTAGCTTAGTTGATAGCGTGTTGGGACATTACGTTGATTGAATGAATCTAAGGGAAAAAATTGTAATGAAACCAAAGCATTTAGGTAGTTATTTTCCAAAGTCCACCTGGCTAGCGACTATCCTAATTCGTAAATCTGTCGGAAACACCCGTGGGTGTGCGACAGCAGCACTTGTAAGCACCTTTTCTTTTTATTAATGTGGAAAATCACAAACGGATACGACACCGTCTCGGGGGAGAGAGTGGGTTGTGTCCGATTCACACAGACTAAAACCTCACGGTGTACCTCTACTGCCTTAAAGGAGTGACTCGGTCTTGTACTATCTAGCACAATGTTACTCCGGCAGCCACTTGTGACTTATAAGCACCACTTCTTAGACTAAATCGTTATTTAACACGAGATTACATTTGGGTCAAGCGCTAAATCCTATAAAGTATAAAAAGCAATACATGACTCGCTTTCACTTGAAGCAGAAGCATATAAAACTTTTTAAGAAAAAATTAAACCGCCGAAGACACTGAAAAGCAAAAAATAATAAACCTTTTACTTTATTCCTCTTAATGACTAAGTTCTTAAACTAATGTAAGTATACCTAAGTAATTTTAAGTCGGCGCCAAACAAGCAAATTAATTAATTAAGTAAAGCGAAATGCGCGGCGGTGGCGCAGCTTGACACACCCCTTGCATGCCGAGCGCTTACGAAGCAACCCGAACGGGCATACACGTTACCGCTGGAGATTTCACATTGCATTTTTAATTTGATTTGGTTATTTGTGTGAATTTAAGTAATCTAGTGATCTTTGTCCATTGATTGTTTGGCATCGACTTAAAATTTCTTAGGTATACTTACATTAGTTTAAGAACTTAGTTATTAAGATGAATAAAGTAAATGGTTTATTATTTTTTGCTTTTCAGGTTTTCGGCGGTTTAATTTTTTGTTAAAATGTTTTTATTTTATAATTTTTTGTGGCTATGATTTTACTAATTACTACATGCTTAATTTATTTGTAGTACACAACTCAGAAGCTGAATTATAAATCATGCCCTCTTTTCCTACCCTTGGGGTTGCTTTTTTCATGTTTACATGTGTATGGGACCAACTTCTGAGTATATATACTCTTTCAAATCAAAGGATAATAATTTAATTCGGACTATTCTGTCTAAAGTTATGCGCGGTCATATCTATGAATCAGTGCGTGAATAATAAATCATTCTCGATTTTCATATTCTTAGGATTGAAATTTTTTTCCCAATTGGAACCAACTTCGGAGTATACACTTTCCAATAAAAAAATAATTTTTAAAATCGGACTACTGTAAAAAGTTATGCGAGATCATACATAAAAAAAAATACACGACGAATTGAGAACCTCTTCCGTTTTTTTCGTTGATTAAAAATAAATGCCATCCATGCTTACATTCCTTGAATACTACCCTGAATTTATAGAGATACATCGACTGTCTCTTTTTTCTTTCTTTACCTTAAACTCATAGATTATATGTCGCCGCTACACAAACAAAGCTGGAATACCTATATTATTAAAATAACATTGCAAATATCGCGGGATCAGATGAGACCTGACCAGAAGAGGTCAAACGCGTATAAAGTATTTAAAAAATATTAGTACTGAATAATAAATATACTGACCTGTAGCATCGATTGCTTCTCTTCTTTATTTAATTTTCTCCTATTTTCTTACTAATGCAGGGACGGCGCACTACGGAGAGGACAGTGTCGGATCGTTTCCTTACTTTGAGTACAACGTGCCCCGCAATGTGACTACAGTGGTCGGGCAAACAGCTTTCCTGCACTGCCGAGTTGAACAACTCGGGGATAAAGCCGTAAGTATTTTTATGCTATGTTTTATTTCTTTATGCAACCCTAGTATCCCACTGTACTTATAAACTCACACTTCTCTATTTGTCGTTGCGAGATTCAGTTTACGTGGAAAAGTGCAGTGGTCCACATTTTTTTTACTCTTTAGCACCACTCGAGGAGTACATGCAGTGGACTCGAGTAACATCAGCCCCCCATGATGTTAAGAATAATATAACTACAAAGGCTTTGTTTATATCATATTATTTAGGTCCACTGTCATCTAAAACAGCTTACTTCCATGTTTGGTCTCAAGTAGGTATTGTCATAGAAGGGAGTAACAATTACAATAAGCGATTCTACATATTTACAATAAGCTAAAGGTTTGCACCGAACGGATATTATTCTAAAATTTAATTGCCTAAGATTGTATATCAAAGAATTCCTTGCGAGGGTCAACTTAAAATAGTCCCTAGGAGATTTTTCGCCAATACTAAACAGATTCTTAATTTTAAATTTAACTTCACTACCTAATTTGCCAAGAATTTCTTGCCGTAATAACAATGAAGAAGTCTTTAACAATGAAGAAGTCTTTTGCAGATAGTTGTAGTCTTCAAATTTGTAGTTAAATGTTACTCTTATATTCCAGTACCTAAGATTATAGATCAAACAAGTCCTTACGAGATCCACCGTAAAATGCTTTGTAGGAGAGAATTCGCCAATACAGAACAGATTCCCATTTTTAAATTTAACTTCATTTACTAATTTGCCAAGAGTTTTTCACCACGGTAATGATGAAGAAGTCTGATGCAGATTGTTGTATTCTTAACAAAGCTTAGTAGCGTTCAATAACACTCTTCAAGTTTATAGATGATGTTTACGTCGGAGCGCTAGTGAAACTCAAACTTTTATTATAAATTTTCTTTTATAATTCACTCAACCTCGGATTACATACAAAATAATTTGAAGCAAGATAATCGAATTTTACTCCATTCATGTGTAGATTTACTATATGCATCAAGGGATTCTTTGTCCCAGACTATTTTAAATTTATTTATGAAAGTCTAGTCTGAACAAATCCCTCGCGGCGATTATTAGAACGAATATACTTTCGTCTGAATCTAGGATTTGTTGGTGTCTGCAGTATCTAGTAAGTTTATACAGATATATTGTGATATTGACTATATTGCTGATTAGTTACTTATTCAGCACTCTCGTTTTTACGTTATACTATTTAAATATACAAATAAAATTCCAAATTACTGCTACTATATACAGTTCAGATCATTACCTAAAATATGTAGATTATTCGAGCACTTAGTGAGATGGTTAACGGTTTACAAGACACAAGATAATAACTGAATTTACCATGGAATAAGTCAAAACTTTAGTTAAATTACTTTGTATAACGTTCATGGACATAAATTGCCAATGACAATACATTTCCGATAATATTATAGAGTAAGCGATAATAAATATCACTTACGTGAACTTGAATCTTTGTGATCACGTACTCTTATGGTAAAACAACAACATTTTCAAATATCTGGTAAAATATTTTCAAGTTTTTATTTGCCAAGTTAAATTCCGCTAATGAAAAGCGCCTGTCGCTGAGTTATGCGACTGTAATTAAAAATGAGTTACCTTTAAGGACTAACGCTTCATAATTTTCAGCATCTTCATCACGTAATACCGAGATTGCGGTCAGATGATACCATGTATCATACTAATCACTTAATACTATTTAGGTTGTTCAAATTTGTAAGTTCTTGTGCAATATGCATACTGGAAATTTAATTTCATCAGATGATATAACATTAGAAGTATCTGGTCTCTCCACTAGTTTATGTGTAATGTTCTTCACAGTATGGATGCCCGATTATGGAATGCTCTACCAGTTTCTATAAGATGGACACAGACGATGGGCATTTTTAGAAACTCGGTCGAAAACACTATCTATTTAAAATTCGTTTATATGTGTTCTTGTCTATACATCTATATATGTATATGTACAAATCTATATATATTATATTATCTTTGTTTTATTTAATATTCATGTAGTCTATTTATTATGTATATTTTATAATTTCTTTTATAAGCATGTTACAGTTACGAGCCATTAACTTAAGTGGAATTAACTAGTTGTTATTTCCTTGTACACCCAAAATACCCTGACTCCTGACTCTATTCCATTGAAAAAATCCATCCAAAGGTTGCTTGGAAGAGAATGCTAATAGCAATAAGGCCGCCCATTGTACCAATAACAAAACCTGAAATGTTTTTGTAATAAATTGGTGTACAATAAAACTTAAGTAAGATAAAAAATCTTATCCATCTATAATTTCACGTCAGTCCAAATGGATACAAAGCTATAATGATCTCAGTTATGACTACAATCCTATTCACTTCATCTTTGTTAACTTCATTTCATAAAATAACCAGATCAAATTATCTAATTACTGCAGATTACAACGTCTCTTATCCGCAAAAGTTTTGAATGAATAATTCGGAATGACTGATTCTAACAATGATTAATTCTTGATTGAATAACATTAGCAATAGCAATAAGAAGTTCGTTCCATTTTCGCTGACCCACCGGCCTACTTTGAATATTCCAAATTTATAGGTAACTTCTATCAGCTTCTCGTATCGATTCGGGGTAATTTTAGTATGAACTGATCTCAATCGGGAATAACGTTTATTCGAAGAGGAAGTATTACTTATGAGTATTAGTCATTGCCATTAAGGTCGTCCCAATAACCTATATAATCAAATTAACAAGCATTGAAATGAGGACTCCTTCGAATAACAAAATAAGGTAGCAACCGTCCTCAAGTAGAGCGTCAAATCTATGTTTTAAAATACAAATATGAAAAAATGTATTTGAATTTTACTCCGTTTTATGGTTCTACTTTATGCATCAATTTTTATAAATCAAAAAGATAAAAAACAGTTATATGTTTTCACGGAACATCTGCATACGATTTCAAATTTATTTTTCAAATATTTTCAATTTTCTGTTTGAATCATATTGCAATATCTGCAGCTAGAACGCTTCGAACCCTCCCTGTCATCTGCGTTTGGCCGTAATGACTGTTTAATATATTGCGTCGTTCATTCGCTGGTTAAAAAAGTATTTATATATAGGAATACTGGTAGCATTGACTTTTATAAGCGCCTTCTCAGGGCCTAAATTCAATAAAGGATATTTTGATTTTTATGTAACCAGTCTTTTTTAGATCAGATATGTTGTATTCCTTTTATATTATTATAGTTTTTATTATAGGTAGATCATTGTTTAGTCTAGACTTTCACTTACAGCGGTGTAAGTATTTAATCTGATGTTGAAAGACTACTATAATGTGCAAGTGTTTTTAGGCATATTGCAATTTCCTCGCCAAGTGACGATTTTTCCATAGCCCAGTTAAATTTGAGTGGCACTCCTTTTTGTGTTGAGTTATATATTTTAGTTCTTTATACATAAATTCTTAAATATTCGTTTTTTATTGAATAATATTCTTTTATTGCAGGTATCATGGATAAGAAAAAGGGATCTACATATACTTACTGCTGGAATTTTAACTTACACGTCAGATCAAAGATTTCAGGTAGGTGTAGTTTTTTTTTTACAATAGCAAATATCAGTTTGTAGTTTCAAAACATACTACAAGCCCTTGTTACTTATGTATTTCGTCGTTGTTTTTTTGTAATAACTTGGGTATAGATAGACAAGTTCATTCGCGACTGTCCAGGACTTAAGCAAACATAAGCGGGTAAAGTAACACATTGCTCCTCTTCTCCAATACATCGTCCGCTCCCGTTAACATCCAGAGTACCTCGTCGATGGTTGCGCATGAAGTTGTTGGACTATAACGTAACTGATTTCATCTATACTGCTTTCGATTGCATTTATATAGGTCGAGCTAATTTGATAATATTTTCCATAATGTAAAATCATTACCAAGAGAGGATAAAATAAATATTTAATAAATTCACTTTGTTCTCTTTAGGTAATAAGACCAGAGAAATCCGAAAACTGGACGCTACAAATAAAATTCCCTCAAGAGAGGGACGCTGGCATCTATGAGTGTCAAGTCAACACTGAACCGAAAATGTCACTAGCGTTTCAACTCAATGTAGTAGGTGAGTTAATTATGAACAAGCATGTTCAATAACTATTAATATTAGCTTCTTAAGTAACACTAATGACAGAAGAAGCCACTCGGCGGCATCTCTGAGTTTGCAACAAAGCTTCGGAAAATCTTAAAGCCCCTCTCATTAACTACGGCGCAGAAGTTGCAAACTTTGGAACACCGCAA
>JACEII010000025.1:3511298-3625600 GCA_014332785.1 Antheraea mylitta | reverse complement strand
TACCCTCATTTAATTAGTACTGTTCAAATGACTGAATATAGTGTTAAATACGTTAAACTATAGAAATATCAAATATTTGGGTTAGTCTTTGTTTATTTGTGCAACCAAGATTTGCCATTGGCAGACATCCCAATTTATTTATTCAAGGTCCACGAAACTGAGTTCGTTGAACTAAAATTTACACGAACCCTGCTGAAGGTGAACATAACATCTATAAAATAGAGAAAGTCATATAATGAAAACAAAGATAAATTTAATTAAAAATATTTTTTTTTTTCTAATTCAGACCAAAGAAACAAAAGAATATATCAAACGTGTCAAAACCGTTTCATTCGGTCAGTGAAAGCGCTGGAGAAACAACCCCTCCTCCTCTCGTATTCCCTTTTCCTGCCCCCAAACACAGGCTGGCAACGCACTTGCGACTCCCCTAATAAAAAAAAGACCTCTGGTATTGCTAGTGTCTATGGACGGCGGTGATAATTTAACATCACGTGATCCACCCGTTCGTTTGCCTCCTATAATATAAATATATATATTAAAATTTTTTTAAATATTTTCCCCATTTTTGACTGACACGATCACGTTGGTATTAAATATTTGGTGGTCTTTATATTTATTTTTGTCAACAGAAGCAAAAGCCCACATATTGGGCCCAGTCGATTTGTACGTTAAGACTGGCAGCTCGTTGTCGCTGACTTGTATCCTGAGTCAAGGGCCACACGACTTGGGCACGATATTTTGGTATAAGGGTAAGTATTTGAAAAAAAATATAAGTTCAGTTTCTACTACTGACAAACAATTCAGTGACGTATAGAAATAAATAAATGCAGTTAGTGAGGTAGTTGATAAATAATAAATCAACACGATACCGTAAGACATTTGACTCAGAACAAAAAGAGTACAATTTCCAAAGATTCAAACAAAATAGAAATTCCATTAGTACTAAACTTTGTCTATTAATTTAATAAAAACTATTTATTCTATAGGATCAAATATAATAGAATATAAGGAGTTGGAAGCAAATGAGGTGGTGGAGGAGCCAAGACTACGACTGAAGACTGAATGGACGGAACAGCTGACGTCACGGCTCATCATAGAAAAGTTAATGCCCGGCGACAGTGGAAATTACAGCTGTGTACCTACCATGGCGGAGGCTGCTTCAGTTAATGTGCATGTTATAAATGGTAAATATTCATTTATACGAAGCATAAAATCATATAGACATTGGGTAATCATAGACTAATTATAATAGTTTTAAATATTACCACTAAAACACATGTCATGGTGGTGGAGTGATGTCACACCATTCCAAATAAAACTTTTGTGTGTGTCCAAAATTAAACCTCAGAGCAGCATTTTCCAGTTGTGATACGATGCGTTATGATTGACTCATTCTATTCATGTGACAACAATAAGGGGTTATTCATCTTTTATTGCTTTAACAAAATGATCGTTGTTCTTGTAAATAAATATTATATGATATTCCGATTTTATATATTACTGGTTTTTGCTCGCAGCTTCGCTTGAGTTAATATTGATTTTACCCAATGGGTTCCAATTTTTTTGTGACGTAGACCCCCCATCAAGCTTTACTGAAACGGGTAGACCTCCTACCTTTTGAATAGCTTTGAATCCAACCATAAAGCGAATAGTTTGTTAAATTAAATTCAATATGTAATGAGGTATTGTCAATAAATGTTCTACTTTGATATTCATAATAATTTAATGCTGTCATTCAAATGAAATTTCAACAAAATTACCTATCAAAAAAAAATTTAAAAAGGTAATCCCACCATGGTTCATGATAGGCCATACATTGATATCAAGCCAATATTTTAGTTCCTAACTATTGAAAACAGGTACATTTTCGTGAACTCCCGCTGACGCATTTTGGACCCCCATTTTTTTTACGACAACGTAATGCCCTGTAGAGTCTCTCGTGGACCACCTGGACCACTTTGGGAACTAGGGAACTAACCATTTCGTAGGTGGTAGAGTCATACTGAAGCTGATATTAGTTTTAGCATGAATGGGTCGACTTGCCCGGGGTAGTACCACCCTCTCATAGAAAACCGATGTGAAGTAACAGTGCTTGCATTTTTGCGTTTTGATCGGTCAGTAAGAGCGCCGGAGGACCAACTCTTCTCTCCTCCTCCCTCCACCTCCCTTTCCCTATTCCCTACATACGCAGGCTGGCAACGTACTTGTGATTCTCCTGGTACTGTTACTGTCTATGGACGGTGGTGATCACTTAACATCAGTTGACTCGCCTGTTCGTTTGCCTCCTATGATATAGAAAAAAACCAATCCTTGGGTACTTTTCTGTACCCTATATCCTTTTTTGACCGGTGACTACGAGTCTGCAAAATTTCTTAAATATAGATTGCGTAGTTACGGCCCAACAACGTAACAAACTAACTTTTATATTTACGATATTAGTAAAGATTTAGGGTAAATTATTCAAAGCGGATACTTTGGTGTGTTTTTTAACTACTAATCAAAACCTGTAAGTTATTTCTCCAAAAAAAGTGAAAACTGAAATGATAAGATATTTTAACAGAATTCCAATATTATTTGTAAGCTTAACAGTTGGAAACTTTTATATTGGACGCAATCTAAAGACTGATTTATGCCACTGTTCGCCTTTTTATGGTCATCGATAACATAAATCAACTTTGTCATGCTTTATATAATGTGAACCTCTGTGGAGGCATTAAGTTAATGTGATATCGAGTACATATGCTAAATTAGCATACATGCATTTTTTTAATACATAGGTTTTAGCGTTTCAATACGCCTTTTTATTAACGTGGGGAAATCCATTATCGATATGCAACCCTCTCGGGAGAGAGAGTGGGTTAGTTCGACTCCCAAGGACTAAAACCCCACGGTGTACCATCAGACCGTATTGTTAGGGCGGTAAGGGATCGAACTATGGTAGTCCCTAGGATAGTCACCTCAACAATCCGCCCGATGGAAGGTGGCTGCTGGGATCCTACCTAATAGGGAGACAGACTGAGTACACACCAGCTGCCTCCTCCAGGTTCGACTACGTTTGAACATAATCAATTATTACATAGCGATGTGGTATAAGATGGTATCACGCTATACCTAGAAGGGACTGGATCTCAAATGCCTCTGTTGAAACCCACTAACAGATGCTTGAAGGTGAATTTAAATTAGAGTGTGATAGCTAGCTTGATGAATTTAGAAAAAGAGCTACACCACTATGCTATGGCTTCATCACGATAATTTTTTTTACCGAAAGTTCCGCCTCATTTGCAAGGATTCAAGTTTACGTCCATTAGCGCGGTGTCTGGACACGCTATAAACTAAGCCATTGTCGCTTAAATTGATTTTGTTCTTTTAATGTTTATACATTACATTTATTCCCAAATATAAATAGTCATAATGTCCACACAATTTTACAGACGGATTTCAAACTAAGCGTAGCTTGTATTATGGTAGTTAAATATGTAACTTACCATACGTATTTAACACCGAGCTAAATCCAATTTTAATCGTTCAAATAACATATACCATTTATGAAAGATTTTCAATTATTATACACCGAGAACGAAGTTAAAATTTTGCCCTTCATTAGGTTTTTAGTTTTTTTATAAACTTCATATTTTACATGAACAAAATTTATAGATTTTGAAAAATAACGCAAAATATTAGGAACTAATATAAATTGGATGCAGTTTATTTTGAAATGTATCGAAAGAATTATGGCCAGTACAAAAATATAGACATTTGCTGGAATCTGACCTGTAAACTGTCGGCTTAATAGTAAGCCTTTCTCCTATTGTGCTATGAGATTTGTTATCTGTATTTATTTATTTATAAGATACTAGTATTTTCCCTCGATTTAGATATATCCCTTGGGAGGGGTACTCTTTCTTTATATAATGGGTACACTTTGTTCTTTTCTGTGTTACTGAGAATTACATGCAATTTGCGTTATGATTGATTGACTGAGACGTGAAATCGTAACAAACAAACAAATTCAGTAGGTGGTAGAGCCCCGCTGAAGCTATTTTTGGTTTCAACATGAATGGGTCGGCTCCTCCGGGGTAGTACCACCCCTCTCACAGAAAACCGACGTGAAATAACAGTGCTTGCATTGTTGTGTTTCCTTCGGTCAGTGAGAGAGCCGGAGGCCCACGTCCCTTCCGCTTTCCTGCTTTCCCTTTTCTTCCCCTCCCCCTTCTCCCATATACAGGCTGGCAACGCACTTGCGACGTCCCTGATGTCGCTAGTGTCTATGGACGGTGGTGATCACTTAACATCACGTGACCCACCAGTTCGTTTGCCTCCTTTGATATAAAAAAAAATTGATTATAAATAAATATAGATTTTAATATTAGTAAAGATTTCAGAATATCAAAATATGTTTGTTATAACCCAAATATATTTTTAAAACGAATTAGAGTTATTATAACCAGATCGTATGGATTACGTTTAATTGAAATTAGTAGATTAACCAGATATTTGAAATGAAATATCTGCTTTAATCCTGATATGGAATTTAATTTTTAAATTAGATTCCGTAATATTATTTTTTATTAATTAGTGAAATTATTTTTGGTGTATCAGATAAACATGTAATATGAATACTATGTTTAATAGATGTATATAATTATAATGTATCAATGACCATCGATAGTTTGAGTAAAATTAAGTTTTTCTTTTAATGACAAAAACTATATGACGATATGTCGTGCTCAGATGAGCAGCTTGTAAAATTAACAATTGAGCATTTACAATAGCGAACTTACAGTTCACTCTTCTTTCAAAGTTTAGCGTTACGATTGAATCACACTACATCATAAATAGCGGAGTTTGATGCATTCATATACGAAAGATTAAAAGTAAATGTGCAGAGATGCAACTCCTTAATGATGTCCATTATATTTGTCTATTCTTGTAGAGCTATAAGTATGTTGAAGCTGTAAAGGCCCGTAAAGCTAACAACGTCAGTCGGTGCGAAAAAAAACTCAAAGGATTGGCTAAATTTACATTAATAAGAATTATACTTGATTAAATTACTAGTTTCATCTGCGGGTTCGCTCGATGTAAATTGCATTTGAGTTACAAGCCTATATGATTTTCTGTACGCCTGACAACTTGGACGCAAAATTATTGGTTAGGTAAAGTGTGAATGTTTAAGAAACAGAAACACTGTTATTAGCATTTATATTTTTTTTTGCTCGCGACTTTCCTCGCTGTAATATAAATTTTACTTGACCCTTGCGAGCAATACGTTTTTCTTTTTGAAAAGTACTTTATGTCCTTTCCTGTATCCCCGGCAACATTTAATGAGGAATCTCCCAAATGCGATGTGTGTATAAAAATTGAGGATACTCATCACTTGATAACGGAGTATTCCAAGAACAGCATCGAAAGAGAGTCATTGATGAATAGTATGAGAAGTAGTTGCCAGAACATTAGTAGTTATCGCAGCATCTTAACTGAACCTTGTTTGGATGAAGCTAAGATGCTGTATGACTCTGTAATGATATGTCATCAGCGACTCTTCTAATGGAGTTAGAAAGATTGGGGAACAATGGGGCTGCTATGTTCGGTGGAATAAAAGCCTCAATAATTAAATGAAAAAAAATATATAATTATAAATTAGGATTACATTCAAATAATGTATTGTTTTTTTTTTCCAAAAGGTGAACATCCGGCAGCGATGCAGCATGGAAACGCGAACACGGCCTCTCCCTGCGCGCTCTCTGTCAATCTTTTAATCTCTCTCTACTGCACTCTAGCTACTCTATACTCTAGGACGATAGACGGATTTAGATGAAAGTTACACAACGCGTTAGACAATATAAGTCAATGCTGACAAAGTTTGTATAAAGAGATGTAGGGAGTTATAACACAAGATAGTGAATACTGTTTCACTACAAGTTTTATAGGAAGATTTGCAGGAATTAAAGGTGTGAATTTCAACGGAAATATGTTTGTGTTAATAACGTATAATTAATGAGACTTCCTCTAATGTTAACATAGAGATTTGAAAACATAGTTTTCATTTTGAATTAAATACTCTGTAACCCAATGATTATATCTTTTATTTTATTTTTTGGAAGAATTTTGTAACAAGTATAAAGTCATAAAGTATTATGTTACGTATAATTCTCTTAATTACAACTAAATATAGTAGTAGTTCTAAAACTGATCACGACGGATTATTATTTTTTTCAATTTAAGAAAATAATTCGTACAATTTCGACGGAAAATATCACGATCTATATTTCGTTATCTGTCCGAATTTAGCTTTTTTTCAATAGTTCAATAGTTATATAAATTAACTCATAATAAAATCAGAGTCCAAATTAAGCGGTATTTTTGGTTCTCGTACCAACCGTAAATTATTTTAGGGGTGTGATACAAAATATTTGAATATTATTGATTAATTTTGATTCTTAAACAGTAAATATGATTCAGAATCGATTTAGTAACAAAATAATTATAGGCAATTGAAACTGTATCGACTATCTTGAATTTAATAAATAACATAGAAAAATAAGTTCTTTATTTATAAAATTAAATTAATGTACATAATTTATATAAGTTTAAAGAAATTATATCTTCGTTATAAATATTGTAGGTATAGTTTCTTGTACTGATAAGACTTGTGACTATCTGAATTTATTATTTAATCTTTATGTCGACGTTACATTGTTTAAATTTGATTAAGAAAAATTCTGAATGAGGTCATTGTTATTACGTTTCAAGTTATGTTAGTTGTTTAATTAGGACGGTAGAATATAAAATCAAATATCAACTAATAATCATTTTGTATTTTCGCGTACTATTTTTTTTGTATTGTGTTTTTTACTGTAACACGACAAAATGACCGCATTATATTTAATAATAAGCATAATGTCATCTAAGATAATATGCTCAGCCAGAAATCTACAATCCATCGAATCAATCAATCAATCTATCTGTTGTTATGCCGACCTGTAAGAATTCAGCTACTAAATTATACCTGCTCATAACAAAATGCGATAAACTTAAAACGAGACACTGTGACTGGTTATGTATGTTGCGGTAGACATTCAGAAATATGATACACGTAAACGTGGCACTATAGTACAATATATACACAAGTGCTTCACCTAGTGTATGGTAGTCGAAATCCAGTGAGATACAATTTTCACGTCCTACCCTTACAAATAAGTGAAAACTAAATAATTTAATTCCAATCAGTGAAACTTTTCACCAACGACGTCTATAATGTATTGTGAGGAAATTAGAATGATTTAAAAATTGTCTCCATGAAGATCCAAAAATGGTATGTATTAAGCAAATGATTAAACATTAAATTTAGAACACCTTTTTAAAAATTAAAAATTAGAAAAAGAGTAAACATCTCTTCCCGAAAACCACAAAGGTTCAATTAGAACGCATTTATATCAATTTTATTGTAATTGTTAAGTTCAAATCTTTTTTGTTAAATTTGCTTTAGATCAATACCAATATCTTTGGAACTGTACCTATATATAAATGGCCTTCTCATTTTGAAATAGAAAATTGTAAATAAATTTAATTAAACGTTAGGTTAGTACCGTGGGCCAGGGTGGATGGTGCGGAATGGAAGCGATTAGCGAATTATACATTTATAGTGTAAAGACATTTGTATTTGTAAGACACTTTATTGACAAAATTAGGTTCTTGTTATGTCTATTGTAAAAAGGTTGTACTTAGTAACTGGATATTCAGTTTTCTATAAAAAAAAAACTGTATTTAAAATATTATTTGTTTAACAAGAACATGCGCTTACAGTATTGTATTTGCTTTTTATTCGAACGTCACAAGTGGTTCATTTGAAAAATCGGGACATAGCATCTGATTCTCGTTTTATAAGATAGAAAATCTGATATCTATCTAATTTTGTTTAAACAAAATTCGATAAAGTCATTAATTCTTGTTTTTTTTTTTTAATGTACGAAAAAAAACCTTTATTTTATTTTTCTCGAAAATTCGTAACTGTACATAATATTGTACATTAATATATTTTGAATATCAAATAGGTACAAACCCCTGTATCCTGCAATTTCAGCCCGAATTCTTTCGTTGCGTTTCAACAGTTTTCAAAGTATACCTAATTCTCAAGAATCAAACTGTATTTACTTCTTGTACGAGGTCGCTTGGCACGTTGAAAGGACTTTTATACTCTACCTAAGGCGGTAAATCAAGAAATTTGAGTAGTCCAGTGAAGCTGTAAAGGCCTTGCTAGGCCAATAACGTAGTCAATTCGAAAAGAAAAAAGAAAACATTTGGATTATTCTCAAAGCTCAGCTGCTGGACAACATTAATAGTTGATCGACGGTATTTTTTTAAATCTAGATGGTAATTTACAGGCAATAGGCACCAATGACCTAATATTAAACCTATGATTACAACAACATATAGTACATCATCATAATATTTGACATTGGTTATATATTCCTACTTTAAATTGCTTCTCTCCTGAATTAGACCGCGATCACCAATTTTCCTTTCATTTCTCTTTATGAAATCTTTTCCACAATTTAATTTGATTTAAACGGATTATAATGGTGGTTTCAATTTTGATCCACATAATTGCTCATTTTATTAACAAAAAAAAAAAGGTGAATAAATCGAGAAATTTGTGCTGCTTTCTAAAGCTTTAATTTGTGGAACATTATTAAATATTTTCATACTTTGAAGGACTTTTGGCCTTTGTACATTTCTATTCTTATATTTCTCAAAGGAATATTGGTGAGGTTTTATTATATCATAAATTATTATGTTCTATTTCTTAAAATCTACATTTAGCCAAAGTCAGTGAAATAAATTATTTACACGCCTGTGGCATTTAATAGAAAACAAGAATGATCTTCCAAATGGCGTTATTTTATTTTTCCATATTGTAGTGTTTACTTGGAACAGCTTTTCCCGACATTAAAATTTTATTTTTAAAGAACATCCAATTATCTAGAAATTCCTGCTTTTGAGTCCATATTTTTAGACACAAATGGATAGTCAAAAGGTAACCTCTTAAAAATTGCATGTAAAAGATAATTCCGCTTTGCTCACAATTTTACTTTTTGCCTTCCAAAGAGATTGTATTGCATTCTCCTTATTGTGCAGATGTCTTTAGTTTTTTTTTATAATTTTTATTAATTAGTGTTAATCTTATAAAAAAATTTAAATCGATATTTCACTGTGTTTTCTTTTAAATCCTGATTTTTTATATATATTTTTCAGTTAGTGTGAATATTGTAGACGTAAATTTAAATTGAAACCTTACCTCTTAGGTTGTATTTTCGCCACTAAAAGTCTAAACAATCACAATTAACCCTGTAAAGGTAAATAAATATACCTGATGAGAGCTTTTGGTGGGATTTCAGTCTGTCATGTAGTGGATATTATATTTTATTCATAATCTTGTGTTACTTAACTCTATATTGTGTAAAGTTGGTGGTGTTTTATGTAATATGGTTAGTTTATCGTGCATAAGTGAAGTGAATGGAAAATAATACCACGGAGCATGAAATTCTGAGGTGCCACAAAAACTCCCTGGAGGGTTCTAACAAGAGATCCACCATCTTGTTAGAATATTGATTCACACGACGCTTGATATTGAAATGATCGTACGATGCTTGTAATATTATTGACTACACGACAATGGCAGTAATAATCTGAAAGATTGATTGCCAAAAATAACGTTAAAAAAAAACCTGATAAAGAGACAGAGATTCAGTGGACGCCAGCTGGTTAATTATTTATTATCTAAATATTTAACAAATTGATTATTATTCTTGATATTTTTTTTATCTAAAACTTGATTTAACTACGCATTTATAAATAATTATATTAAGGGAATATTATCATTTTACATTTAATTAAGTAATTTAATATTCAAATATTATTGTGCACTGTATTTTCTAGTCAAAATATAGTTTAAAAAAATTGTAAATAAACTCTGTACATAATCTAGAATTAATTATTTATACTGAAGAACATTATAATTTTCTTTGTTATTAATGATTTTAAATAATGAAATAAAACTTGTATTGAATTATTTATAAGGTTTATTTTTAATCATTACAGAATATAGAAACAGGTATGTAATATTAAAGTTAAACATTAAGATGAACTTTGACAAATAAAGTTAGTATCTCCTTAATATTGTTTTATTTTCTAGCCTTTTATACCTATTTTTTGGTATAGTTGGTAGAGTCACGCTGAGGCTATAAATCGTGTCAGTACGAATAGGTCAGCTCGTTCGGGGTAGTACAATCCGATCCACAGAAAACCAACGTCAAGTAACAGCGCTTGCATTGTTGCGTTTCGTTCGGTCAGTGAGAGCGCCGGACGCCCACCTCCTCCTCCCTTATCCCTCCTTCTTTCCCATCGCCCCTTCCCCTCCGATACAGACTGGCAACGTAATTACGACTCCTTTGGTGTCGCTGATATTTATGGACGGTGGTAATCACTTAACATTAGTTGACCCGTCTGTTTGTTTGCCTCCTATGATATATAAAAAAAAGGGATTATTATAAAACAGCCAAAAACTTCGATAACTACATATATATTATTCAAATTAAGTAACGTATGAATATCAAACACAAGGATTTAACTTTTATATATTTTTATGGGAATACCAAAACCATATTATATCGCTATAGTGTTATATAAACATGAACCTGTATATATCGAAGAGAATGAGGTAATAAAAACGGCAGTAAAGCTATATTTACGATAACTACTGATACGACTGTATGCGGATGATGTATTAAAAGTTATGTGGAATTAATCGAAGGTAGTAATCGAAACCCTTGAGTTACATAAATTGATGTATTCTATTTTGACTTACACGTGTGTGGAGTACAGTATAGTAAGAAATGGACATACGCCGAGACTCTATCAGTAAACCATCTATATCTCTTTCCTATAGATATGATAAGATTTTTTTTTTCTCGACCTGACTACGCTACTGACCTAGCAAGGTCTTAACAGCTTCACCGGACTACTAAGGCGAGCGCTTAAGGCACTCAGCCGATTTTATATTGGCAACAAGCTCAAGGGTGCACAGCACACCTCGGCTTGGCTGTTGCCCGTTGCATGCAAAATCGCGACCTATCTGAGCTGACCTAAGCTAATTATTCATACATATATGAGTTGTTGGAACATATATGTGTACCAAGCATATATACATATCTCAACAACTCCTATATATATTTCGTATCAAATAATTTTCCAAGCTATTTCAGTTCGATAAGGGAAAGAAACAAAACCCTTCCACTTTCATGTATAAGCGTGTAGACATGCACGTCTGTATAGGTGATGTGTGTGATGTTGTAGCAGTGATATAAGGTTTTCTGTGAGTGTATCGCGTGAGCAGCGTACTCAAGGGCTCCACGTCGAGGTAACGGACCTAGACCTTTTTATTATACTACACCGATTTTTTTATTATGCTTATTAGTCAAGTTATGGCCTTCCAAAAACAGTCATATTCGAAAGCGTAGCTTAAAGTACACAACAATAGACTACAACTTTTAAATTGGAACTGTATTGGTAAAGGAGATATCTCCATATTTATTATATGGAGATATATATATATATATATATATATATATATATATATAAGAAAAATCCTGAAAAGGCTTACTTAGGTACGACACCAATGAATATACATTACAAGATCAAACAATTGAAAATACAGAACATTTTTTTTTTTAACTTTATTTTTGGTAATCAATCTTTCAAATTATTACTGCCATTGTCGCGTAGTAAATAATATCACAAGCATCGTACGATTACGTATTAAGCGTCGTGTAAGACAATATTCTAACAAGATGGTGGTTTCCTAGTTAGAACCTTCCAGGGAGTTTTTGTGGTATCTTAAAATTCCATGCTCCGTGGTATTATTTTTCATTCACTTCACTTATGCACAATAAATCAACTATATTACGTAAAACACCACTAAATTTACAAAATATAGAGTCAAATAACACAAGATTATGAATAAAACATAAAATCCACTACATGACAGACAAAAATCCCGCCAAAAACTCCAAATAAAACATTATTTATTAATTATGACTGCAAGAGGCGTTTCAATCTAATAATAACCTGTCGTTAAATCAAAAAAATCCAATCAAATATAACACAAAACTACAATACTCCCAGGTAGTCATGTAAATAAGCCAGGAATGAATTAAGCAAATAATAATACAGTTATGACATTTGACTCAACAATTTCAGTTACTACCTGCATCTCATACATATTGCATGAGCTCGGCTGAATGCAATTATTTTTATGTTGGGTTATGTCTAGTATACAATGTTTACAGAGTAAATTTTGATGTTTTCTCGTTATTATGCTATAAGATTTTCTCTTCCATATTTATATTGTCATTCGGATTATATGTAAGTGCTTTTTATCTATACTTCTATACTAATCTTATAAAGAGGTAAAGTTTGTGAGTTTGTGACATTGTGATGTTGTGATGTTGTGATGTTGTGATGTTGTAGGGAGTAATATCAGGAACTACTGGTCCGATTTGAATATTTCTTTCAGTGTTATATAGCTCATTCATCGAGAATGGTTATAGGCTATAGAAGTTATGACCAATAGGAGCGGAGCACAGATAAAAAATGTTTCAAAATCGGGATGTTTTTCTTTTTGAGAACTACTGCGTGTTAGTGTATCTATTCCACGCGAAAGAAGTCGCGGGCAGAGGCTAGTTACATATATTTTATGATTTTAATGTTCGCCTATGAATTACTAGCTTCTACCTGTAACTTTGTCCAATGTTGGGTAGTTACTGTGGCTTAACGCTAACACGCTACGGAATCTCTGAAAAGGAATTTAAAACAATTTTAAAACATTCTTCACTGGTGCTCCGCTCTTATTGGTCGTAGCGTGATAATATATATATTTCTCGTTGAATGAGTTATCTAACACTAAAAACAATTTTGAAACAGGACCGGTAGTACCTGAGTTTAGCGCGTTCAACCAAACAAATAAACCCTCCAGCTTTATAATATTAGTATAAACTTTACAACTCTTTTGTATGGAATTTGACAATTAATGCGTTGATAAAATATATACATATATTAACTCTATCTTTGGCAATCAATCTTTCAGATTATTACTGCCATTGTCGCGTAGTTAAAATAATATTACAAGCGTCGTGTGATTATTTCAATATTCTAACAAGATGGTGGCTCCCTTGTTAGAACCTTCCAGGGACTTTTTGTGGCATCCCAGAATTTCATGCTTCGTGGTATTATTTTCCATTCAATTCACTTATGCACAATAAACTAACTATATTACGTAAAACACCACCAAATGTACAAAACAAAGAATCAAATAATACAAGATTATAAATAAAATATAAAATCAACTACATGACAGACTAAAATCCCGCCAAAAACTCCTTTCAATAATTTTCTTTTCACTTTGTTTTTCAAATTTTAGTAATTTTATTTCAACTGTTTCAATCAATCATTTGCATTTTGAAACAGTATGTAACTTAACTATTATAAATAATGATCAATGGTGATCGCTTTCAGTAATTCATAATAGACAAATAATTCCATACAAAACAAAATTACTTAAGTTCCCTAGCATTACCTATAGTGTAGTACTTAATATTATTATTGAGGATATTCAGTCCGTTAGTGGTATCCCCCGTTCAATACTAACCCGTACCGAACGCTGCGCATTATTATAGACGTCCGCGACATATTTTAATCGACCCTCCGGATGAAATAATGGCAGTGAACGATCAGTACCATCCTGTCTCTCCAAACAGAGCGTGTTCACGCCCACACCCACGTAAGCACAGATAACGCCGCCGTGGTCTGGGGGTAAATTTCGCTCCCGCACTCCAGATTAAGCACCCATCGGCAGCGGCTCAAGTCTAGGTTCGATCCCTCGGCAGGGAGCCCTTGAGTGCGTTACTTGCGCAATACAGTGATACAAAAATTTACATCACTGCTACAACACTACACGATCACCCCCACACTAGTGCACGCTACAGGCTTACACATGGAAGTAGAAGGGTTTTATTTTTTCCCTTATCGAAATGACTACGCTATTGACCCAACAAGGTCTTAACAGCTTCACCGGACTACAACGGTAGTTTTGACATTCATATGTGCGTTGTTAGGGCCTAAACTGAATAAATTATTTGTGAATTTGATTTTCTTAAGATGTAATTTGTTACTTTATTGATCTTGCTATAATTTCAAGAAGTACCAGTGAAATTTGAAAAAAAACTCTTTGGATTTTATAGAGTATTGATAAGAAAGTTTATACGCTATCTAAAATCACGCCACGACAGTTAGATGCAGAGCAATTGCCAAACAAAATGGTGGTCAGAAATAATTGAGCGTGCGGCCGGTGTCGCAGCGCGGGGAGCGAAGTCAAGTTGTCCGCCGTAATACTGAGAAGAGCCGAACTGTGAATGCTTATGGTGACGAAGTATATTGTGAAACTTAAATATATAATAAGTCCCCTACATAATAGTCCTGCTTTGTAAGGACTTTTATACTTACCATTACGTAAGTGTTTTATAAGTAAAGGATTGCGATCTTTTAAAATTCAACGCAAGTGAAAACTCAGTATACTTCAAGTTACATATAAACCTGTTTTGAATAAAACCTTGTTTATGATATAGTATATTATAGTCAAGGATAATTTGCTTTGTATTAGTGTAATAATTTATACAATTTAATCAGAAGTTCCTTAGATTACCTCCTACAAACATATTCTCAATCTTTATCCTTTTATAAAGATCATTCCTACAAAGTCCATCCATTGTCTCGTTCATACAAATTTAAAAATGCTATAAGCTAAAAATTCCTATAATCAAATTCTCAAAAGAATACCAGACTTATTTAATATTCAAGGGAATCTGGACCAATCTCACAATAATCAGGTACAAAGGAGGGCAGTTTTCAAAAGGGAGAAATTGCTTCTTCAAATTCAGTGGACGTAAAAAGGCGTTTTGTCAATATTAAAAAATTTCTTAGCGAACCCATGCTTCGTAGAAAATCTCGTGCAGATTCTAGGAAAATTAAAAAGTGCGCTGACTCCCTTTTTTTCGTTTAATATTTTTTCTTGTAGTAACCGTTAGATGGTTATCTCGGTTGATCGTGATATCGCTTTTAATTCGTCCAGTTTAACTTGGCTTAGTCGACCGAATTCTAGTTGAACGCGCCCCGATATCCGTGGTTCGGTCGGGTGGGTGCAAATATTTGTAAGGTTTAATAAAACGCTGTAGATCCGCCGTTTCCGTGGTATACTGTGTAAATAATAAAATTCGACTTTCCCTAGAGTTTACTAAATTTATACTTGTTCTGATTTAATTAGGTACTTTATATGTCACTCATGTGGCGAATAAAAAACACAATATGGAACAATAATATACGTGTAGTCACTGAAAATGGCTGAATACGAAAAACTACTTACACGATGATATGATACTCGGTCTGGATATATGGTATTAACTCGGTCGCTGAATGTTCATCTTGCTGTTTTGTCTCGCTTTTGTTAGGTTAGGTAAGACTTGCGAAAAAGGATAGCGCGAACTTGCATCAGACGAGCGCGGTGCATTTAATACGAAACCTTTTTAAAGCAAGTATTCAATAAGTATTTAACTTTTTTGTAACAACACCGATAAAGTATTAAAAAGAAAGGTCTTCTTTTTTAACAATTCGTTCATAACTCATAGATTATTACGATTTTATGATAAAATGTATATTAGTCTTTTAATCTATGAATATATAATAACGTTTATTGGGACAAGTATAACGTCATAACTAAATATCTATACTAATATATAAGGCTGAAGAGTTTGTTTGTTTGTTTGTTTGCATGGTTGAACGCGCTAATTTCAAGAACTACTGGTCCGGTTAGAAAATTGTTTTTAGTGTTAGATAGCTCATTTATCAAGAAAGGCTATAGGTTGTATATCATTACGCTAATACAAATAGGAGCGTAGTAGTAATGAAGAATGTTTCAAAATCGATTGTTTTTTCGACGTCAACCATGTCTTTTTTTTTAATAACTACGCATTGACCCAGCAAGGTCTTAACAGCTTCACCGGACTACTAAGGCAAGCGCTTAAGGCACTCAGCCGATATTATTTTGGCAACCATCTCAAGGGTGCACGGTACACCTCGGCTTGGTTGTTGCCTGTTGCATATGAAATCGCGACCTATCTTAGCTAACCTAGTAACTATTCATATATGTATGAGTTGTTGAAACGCATATGTGTACCAAGCATATACGCCTCAAGAACTCTTCCATATATTTATTATCGGAAAATTGAGAATTTTTCAGTTCGATAAGGGAAAAAAAGTAAACCCTTCCACTTTCATGTGTAAGCGTGTAGGCGTGCACGTGTGTGGGGGTGATCGTGTAGTGTTGTAGCAGTGTTGTATATTTGTGTGTCACCGTATCGCGCAAGCAACGCACTCAAGGGCTCCCTACCGAGGGATCGAACCTAGGCTTGAGCCGTTGCCGTCGGAGGGCTAATCGGCTATCCAATCATGTCGCGTGTAGAAGCTAGTATGTAATATATTATAACGTAAAATATATGAATAATGTTAAAACATCTGCTGAATCTCCGGGCTATATTTTAAAAGCAGATTTAGTTATCCATTTTTCTTTTGCTTTTTATGTGCACTGACTACAAAAGTTTTAGACATCAATACCGGTGGTTAGTTGGAAGAAAATGCCTCATGAATCATGGTATTAAGCTCGCCAGTGTACAAACCAAATGTGCAATAAAGAATTCATTCATTCAGATGGATTGACTTTGGTAAAACTTTCATTGGTCTCTAGAGAACTAATTAAGGGCCCATAAAGAATTAATAAAAGCCGATAAAAATTGATGACTTAATCATTTAAACCCTCGGACAAATTTGAATTTATAATATTGTAATTATTATAATGGGATTCACTTAAAGGGTTAATGTCTTTCATCTCTTAAATAGCCTGAATTATCTCATGCCAATATCATTTTAGACGCATATATTATGTAGGTTTTTAGAGATAAAGTGTTATTATGAAATTGCGAATGTTTTTTGATGTCCAGATGTCTCACTAAATTAAGGGACGGATAACTGTGACAGCTCGAGATTAAACGTTTTCTTGTTGTTTTTTTCGCAGATCGTATCTCCATTCTTAAAGTAATTATTTGTATAAAGTTGTTTTAAATTACAATGTAAAATAAACTAAGGCTGGCATATTATTTTTCTTGAAAATGAACCAAGAACATGAGAAAAAATTAGTATAGTGCATATTTTGCATCAGTACTTTTTATACTTACAAGGCTAAGCGACCATACAACACGTTTATTTTTACTAGCCTCTGCCCGCGACTTCGAAGTTCGAAGCAAAGCTCTCAAGAGGAAGAAAAACATGATTTTTAAACATTATTTATTGGTGCTCCGCTTCTATTGATCTTACCGTGATAATAGCCCATAACTATCCTCGATAAATGAGCTATATAACATTACCCCTACAACGTCATAAACTCACAAACTTTACCTCTTTATAATATTAGTATAGATATATTATAGATTTTGTTCCCATAATGTAGACTTCGTTTAATCAGATCGGAAGGTATACTATGTAATTTTGTGTATCCTGGCAATAGTATTCAAAATTTCATGTATATGTGTTACTGAATAATTAAGATATAAAGGCATAACAAAACAACCAAACGCATATTAGCATTTATCTTAATACTATCTTCTGCCCGCTACTTCGCTCGCGGGCAGTAGTTACTTTGGGCTATCATGCAGCGGAAGATCTCAAAGTATTTTGAAACATTCTCCATTGCTACTCCGCTCCTATCAGTCTTAGCGTGATAGCCTAAGCCCTTCCCAATAAATGAGTTATCTAACATTGAAAAGAAAAAACAAATCGGACCAATAATTCCTGAGATTAACGCGTTCAACCAAACAAACAAACCCTCCAACTTTATAATATTAGTATAGAATAGCTGACTTATTCAATAACCACGCAAAATAAAAGCCATACCATGAATCTGTGAAACAATTTCCCGGCCAGTGATCTTACTCTTTCTTATTACCTGGATTCCTTTAGGGGGAAAATTATTTTTTAATGCCTTAATCGATTTTACCTTTTGACCACAATCGAGTTTGGTATTAAATATCTTATATAAATGTCGTCTAAGATGGTAAGCATGCTAAACTTCCAGGGGGCTGACTCTCGAGTACAGCTTCTGAAACACACCAACAGTTGTTTGGCGCCAGATTTTCAACATGAGGCATGATTCATTAGCCAAGGAGTTTTACGAGAAAGTCCTAAGACTATGAATGTTTTTTACGATAGCCGGTACAACAATGGTAGATTGTCTATCTTTTGGGTAGTTCCTATGGTTTTTGAATTATAAAGTCATTATCATCGGAACCAGAGACACCACTTGGATTAAAATAAAAATCAAGAAAACATTACTTTCTATGTAATTAGAATCGCCATAGATGAATCTTACCAATTACGTGAAGTCTGTTGATATTAAATTCTCTTAACAATTCGAACACTATTGTAGTTTATACTGACGCCTTATTACCCGTAGTGGAATCTCAGATCAGAATGACGGACGCTTTTTGAATACAAACTGCTCCGTTATGTGGCATATTCATTTCTAGGTAGTAACCACAGTTGTTTAGAATAATCAAGATTATCTAGACAATAATTTGTATTAAGCTGATTAATTTTGTCATGTCGGTTTCCTACTAAGTTAACAAAGTTTCTTCAAATTATTCACCTTTTTCTACAACTAGTCCAAACAATTTTTTTTTGGCTATTAAATTATAAATACGTTGGAGAATTACTCCAGCTTACTTGATATTACCTATGGCTTTGTAATATATTTCTTAAATAATATCATGCAGGTGTTCATTATGCCTAAATTATATGGAAAAGTTTTCTTTCTTATACAAAACATTAAAAACAGGACAGTTCAAAAGAAATAATGGATTTGGTAAAATACTTTTCAAGCTACTTTGGGAAAACCTAGTGTCCGTCTGTTACAGAATATAATAAACATATCAGTTCTGAGTATTTCTTTATTCGTATCTAGGTGATAGTTAGGTTATAATTCTGGTTTTTTGTTTTGTTGGGATTATGTAATTAGTCAAAATATTACACAAGCATTTATAGGTGGTAGAGCCACGCCGAAGCTATTACTGGTTTCAGTATGAATGGGTCAGCTCGCCCGGGGTAGTACCACCTTCTCACAGAAAACCGACGTGAAGTAACAGCGCTTACATTATTGCGTCTCGTTCGAACAGTGAGAGGTCCGCAGACCCACTTCCCCCTTTTCCATCCCTCCCTTTCCCTTCCCCACTTCCCCATCAACACCATAGATTGGCAACACACTTGTGACTCCTCTGGTGTTGCTGGTTTATATGGATGATGGTGGTCACTTAACAACAGGTGACCCACCTGTTCGTTTACATCCTATACACAGTAATTCGATTGCAAGATATGCTAAGTTTTATAGTTTACTTTTGACCTTACGGATCTCGTGGCTTACCTTGCTGACCTACTGGACAGAAATTTCACATTCGCTAAAAGCAACACACCCACAACATTAAAGACCACATCGATTTTAAGACACCAACAACAAATGAATTCAGAAATCAATTATTCTCCCAATAAACAAAGGCAAAATTCTTAATACAATTAATTAATCATATAGGTAAGAGGTAAACAGGGGGAGAACATTTGCAATAGATTAGCCATATCAAGTCAAGTGTGATGATCTGTTAATACATAGCTTTTGATGCATCAATATTCGCCTTCTCTAATAGCAACATCAAAGACCTTTATTATTATTTAGCGAATAATGCTTATTGGAAAGGTTCTCATCCTTCGCATTCATTGACTGTAAATGATCTTACAGGAAAATATATCAATTACACATTGATTTTGCAAACTAACTAACGCTATGGGCCTGACGAGCTTTGGCATCTTTATCAGAGTGATGGTGCGGGCACATAAGGAATCAGCTGCTTGGCAACGAGCTTAAGGTTGCGAAACTGGCCAAACCTCGGCTTGGGCTGTGGGCATAAATAGAACAAGGCAAATTAAAACCTCGGAGTGTAAGGGGTGTCAAATAACATCATAAGACTTGAGACCTCCAAGACAATCTCACCTGCACGTGGTGCACCCTGCTGAGTAACGAACGAGGCAATGATGAAAGCGGGATGATAGGGTTTTACAGCCTGACTGAGTTGCAACCACCATGTATATGGCGAAAAAGTCCGTAATAGTGATTCGCTTCTGCGGGTCGCGTTTCGAAATCAGCCTGTGCATATCCAGCTTTTTGCAGGCCGGCATGATAGTGGCGACCGGCGATGGATAGTTTATCAATCAGTGGTCGCTATTATTTTTGAATTGCACTGTGTTTACCATCAGGTATAGTGCAGTCATTTTGCCGTGCTACAATAAAAAAGTCACTAAATTAATTATACATATAAGAATTAGTGAGGCACACACATCTTCTACAATTAATTCGGTTTTAGCTATACAAGAAAACATTACTGAAGATAATAATGAGACCCTTACAAATCAGAGTTTTAGGATATAGTTTTGCGAAATACTAATGAATTACTTGTATGAATCACATTAGTATCAAATAGTGGATATCAAGTTCTCTAGAAAGTGACATGATAATGCAGCCTCCTTGATATGGAAGACTAGCAAAGAATACTCATCTCTTCAAAATTGTTGGCATAGATTGCAATGTATCTCCAATAAAAATGGAAGGTTAAAATTTTCGTTAACGACTCTGTAATTATATTTTTTAAACATACACGAAACCTTGTTGTTTTTTAATTTCACACACACACAGAAATAATGGTCGTGTCAGTTGTCAGGCGTTCTTTTTTTTACGTAAACATCGTTTATGTCTCCCAAGGGGGCGCTTCGAGCATTTTATTTAATTAACTCGCCGCCTCTTTTGAATATTTGAATTTAAATAAGCTATCTTGACACTGTACAATTCTGAATACAGGAAGAGCTCATTCTGAGTGAAATGACCATGAAACATCACATTCTAACATATATAATACTGGTGAAATATAATTATTAGTGATGAAAAAATTAAGGCGTCACGGGACGCCTGGCAGATGTGAAACATCGAAATTGTTTTTTTTTATATCATAGGAGGCAAACGAACAGATGGGTCACTTGATGTTAAGTGATCACCACCGTCCATAGACACTTGCAATACCAGGGGAGTTGCAAGTGCATTGCCAGCCTGTGTTTGGGAGTATGGTGAGGGGGGGGGAAGGAGAAGGGGAAAGTAGGTGGGTATCCGGCTCTCTCACTGACCGAACGAAACGCAACAATGCAAGCACTGTTATTTCACGTCGGTTTTCTGTGAGAGGGTGGTGCTTCCCCGGACGAGCCGACCCATTAGTGCTGAAAACAATAATAGCTTCAGCTTGGCTCTACCACTACTAAATTCTTGAAATGAATCTCGAATTCTCAAATTTTTCTATAGGTATACGAGCTGAGTTCGACAAGAGAGATTGCGCATAGTCGCTTACGCACGACACCGCGTCGCCACGTCTCACACACTCGCTACGCCAACAATCAGATTTACCCGCGCCTGTAGATGTCTCAAATCAAAAAAATAATTTCAATATGTGCCCGGATTATGTTCACGCAAAAACCTGCTTAAAACTAACAAGACGAATTTATTGTGGCATCACTGACAGTGATAATAAATTTGAAGGTCAATATTGTTGTCTTTCCTTAGGCTTCATTAGGCTTGGTTTAGCTAGACAGTGATATTTTGTTCCCGAGGCATATATCTAAATATATAAAAATCCAGGGTCACGATGTTTGTTTACGATGAACTCCAAAGCTATTTAACCGATTTTCATGTAAGTTGGCATCTATATATAAATTAGGTAGATAGGTGGTAGAAGCACGCGGCCACCTTCCGCCGGGCGGATCGTTGGGGCGGCTCTACAAGGGGAATAGCCTAGATCAATCCCTTGCCGCTCCAACAACACGGTCTGTCGGCACACCGTGGGGTTATAGTCCATGCGAGTCGGACATAGCCCGCCCTCTCCCCTGGGAGGGGAGGTATCCATAAGGGATATCCCCACGTAAAAAAAGGGGACTTTGACTATGTAGTCATTATAGTGTAAATTACTTAGATTAGTAGGTGGTAGAGCCACACTTAAGCTATAACGGGTTTCAGCATGAATGGGTCGGCTCGCCCGGGGTAGTACCACCCAACACACAGAAAACCGACGTGACGTAACAGTGCTGACATTGTTGCGTTTCGTTCGATCAGTTAGAGCGCCGGAGGCCCACCTCCACCCTTCCTTCCCTCCCACTTTTCCACCAACACAGGCTGGAAACGCACGACTCCTCTGGTATTGCTAGGATCTATGGACGGTGGTGTTCACTTAAAATCAGATGACCTACCTGTTCGTTTGCCTCCTATGATATAAAAAAATATTGCTCCAAATTAACAGATAGAGTAATTTATACTTCGATTAATGACATCAATATTTTTTAATTACAGATTAAATTATTGTTAATGTTGATTATTGTTGTTAATGGTAATATTCATCGATCTCAAACAGATGTCGCTTTAATTTGGTGACAGAAAACTGTAGAACCGGCTGTTATAGATATCTCATAGATGACGTCACGTTTCAATTTTGAATTTCGTTTTCAACTCTAGTTTCTTTTATTGTGCATGTATTGTGTTAATGTGTATGTATACTCATCTCGTTTTTTTTTTGTATCCATTTTTATTTCATTTACATGTGTTGTGTATTATATTATATTTCTAAATACTAATGTGGATGCTACTTTGCACTTCCGCCTGGAATTGATTGACCACTACTACGTCTAACTACAACAAAAAGAAAGACATATATTTTGTATAATTAACGAGACACTCTTCCGCTCGCAACGGAAGAGTCAACATGGATCTGATGCTGCTCTGTGACGGAGCGAAATACATGTAATCGATTGTCGAGATTACGCGTCAATCTACGACATATTTTAATTAATTTATTGATAATTATTACATTTATATTAATTATACAAAATATAATTAATATATACAAAATACATGTTTATTAATTTTCTTTTTGTTGTAGTTAGACGTAGTACTGATCATTCAATTCCAGGCGGAAGTGCAAAGTAGCATCCATCTTAATATTCAATGATGGATTTCCGCAAGGTAACGCCTTCTTCAATCAAGTAAATTATATTTCTAACTGCAACATTAAAGAGTAATTACTGAGCCATAGCACCTCGTGGCCAGGTCTGCTGATGACCTAATAATTTGAACGTATGAAGGGCTGAACATAATCCCGTTAAATAAGCGCGAAAATATAAATGGACATACTAACTTTGTCGCAATAAATCTCTTTGTCGGTTGCCATTTTATTGAGATTAAAGTTACCGAACTCGGTAAGTTCACGCGAACTCGATAAAAACTTCATGGAAATGACAGATTTTCTTCCTACGCTTGTCGCGATAACGTCTTTGTCGAAATTCGCTAATATAAATAGTACAGATACTATTTTTAGCTTCAGTGTTTACATTCTTTACAAAAACGGTACTAACAAACATGGCTATTAACAGTCATATGGTACGGCGACGGTACGATGTTAAGTTTATAATAAACTAGCTGTTACCCGCGGCTTCACACGCCTTTTTTAAAATATATTAGATGTTTAAAATTGTGATCACACATCTAGTGTAAATTACAATAATACTCTTTCAAAAATAACTGTAAGTATCACACGCACATCATCTACTGTAACAGGTAACGTGTACATTATATATGTGAATACTAATAGTGAATCGAATGGAATGGGATTTATCTTCAACCACATAACTGGAACTTTAAACTGTTATATATCACCCTCAGTGCTCACTTACACTATATAAGAAAGTAATGAAAATATTAAGCTAAACATTACCGAACAATATGTGTTAAACCTTTTATTATATAGATATAATATGTCCATAGTGTCGATATAATTAAGTTATTATCATACCTTGCTATAATTTAAATCAAATATAAACATATGACTTTCAATTACAACAGCGATGCCCTTAGTGTTGCAGTTGTTCATAGGCGATGGTAACCACTTACCATCGGTGGGCCGTCAGCCTGTTTGCTGCCTTTTGGCATAAATACATATACATATGTATATATTTATTCTTGGAGTCCAGTACAGCGCACGTCACACGAACGACGAATGCACGGATAACAGTTTATCACTACATAGTGTAAAACAAAGTCCTATTCCACGTCTGTCTATATGTATGTTCGCGATAAGGTCAAAAACTACAGAACGTATCTTCATGTCGTTTTTACCAATATATAAAATGATTCTTGGGCAAGGTATAGGTATAGTTTGTCTTATTATCAGGGCGGGCAACGTCTGCTGAATCCGCTAGCTTAAAATAAAACAGCCAATTAGTTACTTATTTGCCCGTAAAATTCCCGTTCAAATAGGTCTAGCCGTTTCGGAGATTACACGGAACAAATAAAAAAAACACAACAGACATATCGATAGAATTAAAAAAAAATGTTGATATTTGTAGCATCTCATATATTTCTAATATAAAATACACTCACTTGATTTTTATTACACGTAATATATCACAAATCAAGAATTGGGAACAAAACTAAAGTAGAAATAAATTTTTTGAGGAGTTTTTGGCGGAATTTTAGTCTGTCATCTAGTGGATTTATATTTTATTAATAATCTTGTGTTATTTGTCTCTATATTGTGTTAAATTTGTGACGTTTTATGTGATATGGTTCGTTTATTTTGCATAAGTGAAATGAAAGAAAAATAATACCACGAAGCATGAACTCTGTGGTCTTGAAAATTAAGAATATAAAAATTTACGAAATATTATATAGAGTATTTAGCTCTTATACCTTAACATTACCTTGGACATAGAAGAAAAATACCTATATTGACAACTTCAGAATTGGCTGTATAGGTTAATTCCTTCGACTATCTTATTGGACGAATATTATTACTACTAAACATTTTGAATAGCAACACAAAATAAACTTTAGAAATGTTTCCGATATAAACGTACCACGTATAATTAAAAATTGGAAACAAAAGTAACGTAGAATAAACCTTTTGAATAGGAACACAAAATAAACCATGAAAATATTTTCGATAGAATGTTATCGCGTTACCATGGCAACGCATATAATACTGACATTAACACGCAGCGGAAGCTTCCAAAGTAGCCCGATTTTGAGACATTCTTTATTAGTGCTCAGCTCCTTTTGGTTTTAACGTGATGATATGTAGCCTATAGCCATCCTCGATAAATGAGCTATCTAACACTAAAAGAAACTTTTAAATCGGATCTGTAGTTCTTGAGATCATAGCGTTCAACCAAACAAACAAACAAACAAACAAACAAACAAACAAACAAACAAACTCTTCAGCTTTATATATTAGTATAGATTTGTAAGAATTTCTTTATGCGCGTTAGTGAAAAACGATGAGAGTAAATTTTTACGATGCGCGCACACACCGTCACGAAAAACCGACACCCTGAAGTTGTTATGCTGCGCACGCGCCCCGTCACGAAAATCCGACACCCTGAAGTTTGTTATAGTCAATATTTTGTTTCTTTGTATTTGTTGTTTGTGTTTCTTTGTATTAAAATTTTCAATGTATTAAATACCTTTTTTCTATTGTTAGTGTCGTTTTTTTTTTCAAACGTAAAATAAGGCGAAAGATAAAATTTTAGAAAAGATTTTTGTCTTGTTAAGGCAATAAGTATAACTTAACGCATGTGCATAAGTACACACACACTTTTTTTTTCTTTTCTGCAGACTGTTGTTCCGCACTTTTTTAAATCTGTGAGCAACTATTGAGTGTTTTTCTTTTATATTTAATTACTAGCTGTTACCCGCGGCTTCGCACGCGTTTTTTAATATAGTAAATAAATTTAAAATTGTGATCACATATCTAGTGTAAATTACAATAATACTCTTTCAAAAATATTTGTAAGTATCACACGCACATCATCTACTGTTACAGGTAACGTGTACATTATATATGTGAATACTAGTACTGTATCGAATGAGATGGGATTTATCATCAGCCACATAACTGGAACTTTAAACTACTTTGTACCACACTCAGTGCTCACTTACACTATATAAGACAGTAATAAAAATATTAAGCTAAACATTATTGAACAATATGTGTTAAATCTTTTGTTATATAGATATAATATGTCCATAGTGTCCATATAATTAAGTTATAATTATACCTTGCTATAATTTAAATCACATATAAACATACGACTTTCAATTATATTTATTCTTGGAGTCCAGTACAGCGCACGTCACACGTGCATGTTTACAGTGACCAACATAGTTTTGATTAACTTCACACGGACGAATGCACGGATAACGGTTCATCACTACATAGTGTAAAACAAAGTCCTGTTCCACGTCTGTCTATATGTCTGTTCGCGAAAAGATCAAAAACTACAGAACCCATCTTCATGTCGCTTTCACCAATATATAAAATGATTATTGGGCAAAGTATAGTTGGTTTTATTATCAGGGTGGGCAACGTCTGCTGAACCCGCTATCTTAAAATAGAACAGTTAATTAGTTACTTATTTGCCCGTAAAATTCCCGTTCAATTATTACTTGTAGTCCGGTGAAGCTGTTAAGACCTTGCTAGATCAATAGCGTAGTCATTTCTAAGAAAAAAAACCCTTCAAATAAATCCAGCCGTATCGGTGATTACCCGGAAAAAAATTAAAAAACATATATCTACAGAATAAAAAAGAAATTGTTGATATTTGTAGCATCACAGATGTATGTATTCACCAAAAATTATTTATTATAATATAAAATACACTCGCTTTATTATATATATATATTATTTTCAGTGATGTTATTGCCATTATGGCGGTTTCATTTTGGTCTTTTACAGCCATCTTTAGGCTATAATCCACAATGTCCCGCGCCGGAGCGTCCACCCTTTAGGCGCGCTTAGCAGTATTCTTTTGACAGCAGATAAATTAATAATCTCGCATGATGACATTCTAGTAAGCATGACTGACAGTATTGCACGTCTTGCGTCAGACTAGCTACGCGTAGTATAGGAGCCTGTGTACATCCAATATTGATACTTTATATTGAGATTGTGCAGCCTAACAATCGTTTGATGAATTAATTAACTGTAAAAAAGTGTGTGTGTGTGTACTTATGTACACGCGTTAGAAGTTATACTTCTTTGGTGTAACAAGATATTTTTTGATACAAAAAAATTATATCTTTCGCCTTATTCTACATTCATAGAAAAATCTACACCAACAATAGAAAAAAGGTATTTAATATATTGTAAGTTTTAATACAAAGAAATACAAACAACAAATACAAAGAAACAAAATGTTGACTTTAGCTAACTTCAGGGTGTCTGTTTTTCGTGACGGTGTGCGCGCGCATTGTAATAACTTCAGTGTGTCTGATTTTCGTCACAGTGCACGCGCGCATCGTAATAACTTCAGGGTGTCGGTTTTTGGTGACGATGCGCGCGCACATTTTAAAACTTACTCTCATCATTTCCCTAAATTTCCAAAGTATATAATTTTAATTCGGAGTACCAATAGATGTGAAAGAGACGCTAATGATAATAATTTGAATTTAAAAATTATGAAACTGAAATAATTTACATTATAACTAATTACAAATTCAAAAGAGAAGACAGTTTATATTCCATTGTTTTCGTTTTTTACTTCTGTTGGCAGTCCTTGACTGCCTCGACTTTTTCTTAATTAGAGCTGCCTGAACTGATTGTCGTGTAAGTAGTTAACTAATATTTACTAGGAAATAACAATTCTCGTTTTATTTTTCTACGTAAAACCAACAAGAAAACTAATGTGTATATATTATTTTTATTTGTACATAAACAGATTATTATAAGGATAAATCTTGTCCTAAACTAACAACCGTTCCGGTTAAATAAAACCTTTTGTATTATAGTTATTTGTATTATATTATTTTTCTGGCCATTTAAACGATCGCCAAAAGGACATGATACTGGATTTATTGTAACGAAGAATCTATACGATTATGAACTATGAAAGTTTGAGAACAAACAAACAAACAAACATACAAATTATTCTTTACTTTTGTGTCTAGATTACAGTAATAGTTAGCTTTATCTATGGACCTAAGAAATTTGATCATGTGTCTGAATACCGGTTAAAGCTTAAATGGCTACCTATTCGGTACCGACGAAACAGCCACATCCTGTCTCTCCTGTATAACATCTTTCATAATCCCAATTCCCCTCCCTACCTAAAATATAAATTCGAGATGTTAGGTTTCAGAGATTCCCCATCACACCGTCTATGTTCTCAAAGTATACTCAAATTCCCAATCTCTCATACTAAATTTTATAATAGATCATTTGCAGTTCAAGCTGTACGTCTATGGAATGCACTTCCTAGCGTTATTAGGCAGGCAAGATCTGTGACAACATTTAAGAAATATCTCCACCGACATTATCTCTCGCTGTCCTAGTTGAACTGTTTTGTTGCGTTATTTCTATTTTTCTTCTTCTTTTTTTTCTTACATTTTCTATATATTTTTATTGTTTATTATTTTCTTGTAAGTCTGTGTGTATTTATATTGCCACCTGGTATTTTAAAAGATTGAATGTCTCCCTAGGGTTGCCTGGAAGAGATCGCTCTAAGCGATAAGGCCGCCTAACTGTACACATATTGTAATTGAATGTATAACTTTGTGTATCTCTAAAGTGTGTGCAATAAAGAGTTTTTATTATTATTATTATTATTATTAATAGTTTTACACCGTACAATTAACCATTTTCACATTTTAATTTTGTTCAATTAATTGTTTAAATAATTAAGTCTTTTAAAATTAACAAAGCTACCCAATTATAATAATTAGATGGTAGAGCCACGCTGAAGCTATTATTGGTTTCAGCATGAATGGGTCGACTTGTCCGGGATAGCACCACCCTCTCACTGAAAACCGACGAGAAGTAACAGTGTTTGCATTGCAAGTGCAGACCCATCTCCCCTACCCGCCCCTCTCCTCTCCCTTTCCCCTTTCACTTCTCTCCATTCCCCCAAACACAGGCTGGCAACGCACTTGCGACTCCTCTGGAGTTTTTATTGTTTATGGACGGCGGTGATCGCTTAACAACAGGTGAACCGCATGTTCGTTTTTATTTTCACACATTCAACAACGAAACTTGGCAAATTAACTCAAAAAAAAACGCAAAGATATGACCAAATTCTTCCCTATTATTAGAAATAATCAGGCCAGTTTTAGAAGAGGAAATAAGAGTATAAGAAATCGGGTTTTCTTCTGTACTCAGATATTCTTTTATCTGAATGAAAAGTACTCTATGCAAATTTTTAATGATAATTGGGTGATAGTCAATGCGTTGAAGCGTAATAGACTCACTAATACAATTAAATCCTACAGGAAATGATGCAGATGAAGCAAAGTGGTACTGAATTGAAGATCTAAAATTGGGTATAGTAGTAGAATGCGAATCAAATATACTCCAGTAAATATGGCAGGTGGGCCTGAAGAATTTCGAGCGAGTTCCACTCCATGACAATAAAGTGAGTCTTATAGTAAAGTACATATACTTATGTCAAGTAACAAAAAGATTCTACGATATGTCCCATATCAGTACGAATAATTAAAAACATTTTTTTTTTGCAATTTTCAAGGATTTTTCCAATCTGGTTATGGTCTAAATAAATTTTATATTCGGTCTCAGCGGCTCGAAATGACTGAAAATCATATCGTATCAAACAAATAATTAATAATATAAAATATATATATAGAAATAATAATAATTTCATAGGTAAAGACCTATTATATATTATACATGTGCATGCCGGTATATTTCGCGTCATATATAAATGACTAGCCTCTGCCTGCGACTTCGTTCGCGTTCTCAAAAGGGAAAAACATCGCGATTTTGAAACATTTTTCATCTGTGCTCCGCTCCTATTGGTCTTAGCGTGATGATATATAGCCTATAACTATTCGCGATGAATGAGCTATATAACACTGAAAGAATTATTCTAATCATACCAGTAGTTTCTGAGATTACTCCCTACAGCGTCACAACATCACAAACTCACAAACTTTACCTCTTTATAATATTAGTATTGATTATTATATGCTTATGTAAATGATAAAGACTTTATGCAGTCGAATTTTTTTTCCGGTATGGCCTTTACCAATGAAGAATGTTTCAAAATTGGGATTTTTTTTATCTTGAAAGCTTCCACTACATATTAGCGTTACCTCAAAGTAAATAATCCACGCGGATTTTGAAACATTTTTCATTGATGCTCCCGCTCCTATTGGTCCGCTCCTATGAGCTATATACCACTGAAAGAAATTTTCAAAGCGGACCAGTAGTTCCTGAGATTACCCCCTACAACGTCACAAACTCACAACGTCACAAATTCACAAAGTTTACCTCTTTTTAAAATTAGTATAGAAGTATAGACGATATAAAATCTTGAAATAATATTACTATCTATACGTTTGTCTTGTGTAAAAATGCTGACATTTTTACTTAAAGCCCGTACTTTTTGACACGTTGCGATTTCACGCTCAATGGAATAGAACCCTTAGCCCTTCCGGCGTCTACATTTTATTAACGCGGGACAATTTTTAGGATGGAACTTCTGACGTTGAGTGCTGCAAGTGAATATTTTATTATAAAAATTGCAAAAAACACTGAAGAACTGAGTTTTTACAGTACAATGACTTTGAGAATTATCCTTTATTATGATTTTGATTTATTTTACCGTTATTGGTTTCTAAATTGTTTTTTGTAACGTCATAATATCAGCTTTCTGAATGAATATCTAAGAATGTACAGTACATATAACAATCAATCTATTTTTTTTTTCAGCCTGCTGGCAGCGAAAACACTGCGCCAGCCGGCGAGCTCCTCTCCAGGCTTCAACTTGAATTTCGGGCATGCTCATTAGTGTGGTGACTTCGTAAATGGCTGGAATCAGCCCTGGCGTTCTCGCGAGCACGACGTAGTAGATGCACCCGTTTCTACCGCGCCGGCCGTTGATTTCCCTGGCGTAGTTAACCACGAATCCCTCTCTTCGGAGGGCCACGGCAATATCTTGCGGGCTTATACCTCGGGGTAGGCCGCGTATCGCGACCTTGAGGCCTTGCTGGGTGTGGGGCGTGTAGGTGTACCAACTCGCCCTCTCAAGCTTCTCGACGAATTTTAGAGTGATAAGGTGCTCCTCGACGTCCCCCGGGATGAAGCGCACTCCGTTCCCGTAGGCGCGAACGTTGGGCCCGTGCTCCAACTGATCCGCCAGTTGTGGGAGTAGCCGCACCCAGTCGTGGGTGCTCTCGACCACAATAGGCGGGTAGCGCGGGCCTTTCGCGTCGGGCGATGCAGGCGTATCGATTTCATCCGCGGCGGCAGCACTGTCGCGCGGAGGCTGCGAATTAGGGTTCCGCGGGCTGTTTACCGATGTGGTACGCGGAACGCGCGCAAGAGGCGCTGCGATCGACGCGTAAGTAGGCTGCTCGCGGGCAAACTTTCGCGACGGAGCGAGGGCGGGTGCGGGTGCGCGCACCGGCGTCGCTGGGTCGTGGTCTGCGCGAGGTTGAGGTGTCTGCGCGAGTGGCGTAATGCAGGCTCTCTTCTTCGGCGGGACTTCAGCTGATGTAGGCGGTGTTGGCGAAGACGCGCGATCGGACACGGGCCCAGCTTCGGGTTCGCTGCGCTTGCGGCGCAGCGCTCGACCGAGCGGGCTAGTCGGCGCGTCGGAATATGCGGGCGGCGCGAGCTTGCCGCGGGCTGCACATGCGAGCGCGGCCTCATCGGACGCGGAAGACAGCTTTCCATTAGCAGCGGCTTCTTGGCTCGCACACCTCGGCTTGGCTGTTGCCTGTTGCATGCATAATCGCGACCTATCTTACTAACCTACCTAACTATTCATATATTTATTACCGGAAAATTGAGAGTTTTTCAGTTCGATAAGGGGAAAAAAAAAGTAAACCCTTCCACTTTCATGTGTAAGTGTGTAGGCGTGCACGTGTGTGGGGGTGATCTTGTAGTGTTGTAGCAGTGATGTATATTTGTGTGTCACCGTATCGCGCAAGCAACGCACTCAAGGGCTCCCTACCGAGGAATCGAACCTAGGCTTGAGCCGCTGCCGTGGGAGGCCTAATCGGGTATATCTAATAATATTATTATCTATCTATATATATAATAAGAATGTAAATCTAACGTTCTTATATTTTTTTTGATTTTCGTGAAAAAAATCGTTACCTGTGTCTTGGAATAAGTTATAAAATACATTTCAATCATTTTTATTAAAGTACCATGTTTATGATAAAACAAAAGCATATCCTCTAATAACCTTTAGTCTTTGTTTCATTCAAATCGGTTCACTTTATCAAAAGTTATTGTAACTTTAATGACGACGCGACTTAAGTACGAGAGAAAGTATATAAGTTATATAAATTAATACATTCAGATAACTTTATTAATCACTTTTCTGTACATAAAGTTCCAATATTATCTGTATTATGTATTTTAAAAAATAATAATGTGATATTAGAATACGATTGTTATGAAAATTATAGCTATTTTATTTAATTGTATAGCAATAGAATACATTTTTCATCACTGCTACTTCAGAACTATTATATCATTATATAACATAAGAGGTTCTACCTAATCAGCTGTTTAGATTAATGTATTATTAATAACGTATAATTTCTGCAAAATCTAATTTATTTACAGCTCATGATTCTTTGATATCATATGAGTACTATTAATCACACGAAATTATAAATTAAATATAATATTATTTATGTGTCCATTTATTTTTATCTATTTAAGTATTTATAAATATAATTTAACTGTCTGTAGTTTGTCCAGGCTAACAAGTGACGATTTGTACAGAACTTTTTTAATACAAATAGGTCCTTATTTATAGACACGTACTATCAGCAATCTTTCTTTACTAATCATTTTTAAGTCAAGCGTTATTGATATAATTTAACAGATGTTGTAGGCATTATAGGGAAATGAATAAATTACAATAAAAAAAGATTAATATACCTCAAAATAATTAACAATATAAACCATGGTTCCAATGAAATAAAATCACAGAAATCAATTACTCTTAAAAACAAACACATCAACACTGTTTTTGACAATACTAACCCTATAAACTAATATATTTTACATATTTACATAAAATGCCACAATTTTATACAAGTTTTTTTAAACAAAACGAACATTCTGCCACAGCTGGATGTACAAAGAGGAAAAGTTTCAAGTTTTATGCATAAAACGACTTACAAGTACTAAAAAGAAGCTCAACGTTGTTTTGTGTAAATATTAATGTTTAAAAAAATTCTTGATGGTTCTACAACAAGAAAGTGACATTTTTAAGTTTATTATATAGGTTTTTTATCTGGAATATAAACTTTTATATTACGCCATATCATAGATTAAATTACGTATCGTCAATTTTTCGTAATTGTTTTTGGCACTAAAGATAGAAATTGTCATTTAAATAAATATTAGTAGTGCACGCCACTTTGTTCGCGTGAAACCTGATATTCAAAACACTGAATAACAAAGTCATCTGAATATTATGTCTAAACACTTTCATTATTCACTTTTCTCTCGTACTCAAGTCGCGTCGTCATTAAAATTATAATGACTTTTGATAAACCGAATCGATTTCAATGAAACAAAGAGTAAATGTTAATCGAAGATATTCATTACGCAGTACTTTAGCAGACAAGACAGACAAACAAAATATTAAAAATGTAAATAACTTATTACTAGACACACGCAACATTTTTTTTTACAAAAATCTAAATAATACGCGGACGTTAGATTTATATGTATTTTTTTTTTAGTTTATTACTTGTAAATTAAAATCACTGCTCGTCATTAGTTTAAACAATATATATTTATTTGTCAACGCGCTATCGGTACAGCGCGTTGACAATTACTTCGACACCAATCAGTTGTAACTTGCAATAAAAAATATTTCTTAGTTATAAAAAGAAGTGTAAACAATCAATTTTATTCTTTTAACTTTTTTGTAAGTTAAGTAATTTGTAAATTTGTTATTTAAGTTTGTTTAAAAACTAAAAGAAAACAGTAAAATAAATCGTTTCTCTTATTTTATTGACTACTCCTTAATTCGAATACATAGAAATATTTTTTTTTATTATTATTTATTTACTCTGTGTCTCTCTACTGTGACACATTTTCATTGCACGTTTTAATATGTTCAAGTAAGTAACCCTAAATGTTTGTTGAGCTGCATCTTCAGTAAATGTAACAGATTTTTTTCGAAATTATTATATGCAGTTGGCCTGATGGGTTGTCACAACTTCACCGTACTAACAGAAAGGAACAGCATAAACTATGGCCCCTACTTAATATATACAGTGTGTATTAATACTATTAACTTAGAATTTAGCTTCTTTGAAAATGTTAAACAAAATAATTTCTATTATCCAAATAGTTAAACTTTATCATTATTAATTAATAGTTCCATTTCTATTTACTTTGATAACATTATTTTCATATAATTTAGAGGCGATGATGGATATTAATGAATACTTTTTAAATAAATAAATAAAGAATATTTAAATTACAAACAAAATTGTTACTGCAAAATAACAGAATAATTAACTACAATAATACTTAATGTTTTTTTAGTTATATTAACTAGCTAACCCGTTCAACTTTGTCTGCAACAAATCGGTTATCACTGCTTTCAATTGTGTTTTAAATGCAAAAATTTTTAATAAACCTAAAACCCGATTGCAGCACCCTATATAGATGGTAGAGCCACGCTAAAGCTAGTACTGGTTTCAGCATGAATGGGTCGGCTCGCCAAGGGCACCACGACCCACAGAAACACCGACGCGAAGCAACAGTTCTTGCATTGCTGCGTTTCGTTCGATCGGTGAGATCGACAGAAAACCACCTCCCTTGCCTGGGACACAGGTTGGCAGTGCACTTGCGACTCCATTGGAGTTACAAGTGTCCATGGGCGGTGGTCATCACTTAAAATCAGGTAATCCACCTGTTTGTTTGCCACAAAAAAGCGACAACGACACCTTGTGTTTCCATTAGTGAATCTAAACTATCAAGGTACTCACTCAAACATATACCTAGTTGGTATCTGGAAAATCTTTTACAATAAGCCTAGAACTCGTTCGCAGCATCACCTACCGGGTTCAATTAAGATAAAAACTTACATATATTGTCGATAATGTAAACAAAAAGTATAACGACATAAAATACAGCTTAAATGTTAACTAATCTCTCTGCTATATGTGGCGTAAAATTTACCAAAGTTTATCAAGAATTTTATTAATTATAATTTTTTTACTTTGGTCCGTTATCGTGGAGAACTTCTTGCGTTTTATGGGACGAAAAGTATCCTAGATGTAATTTTATAATATTAATTATCCCTGTGTCAAGTTTCGTCAAAATTGGTTCAGTACTTTCAAAGTGATACGTGTTCATAGGGACAGACAGACAAAAATTCTAAAAAGATTATTTTTGGCTTCAATATCGATAACAAAGTCTACCCCGATTATATTTTTCAAAAAATACTTAATGTACAGATTTGGCCTTGTTACAATTTTATTATATGTTATTATACGTAGTAGCAACAAATCGACATAATTTAATATTTACCGGTAAATAAAACCGGTTCGTAAATTGTTCTCTAAAATTAACATTAGCAATGTTGCAGATTGGCTACTCTTCCTTTGTCTTGGAATTAAAACATCCACCGCCGGCGTACCTTACTTAAATTTTCATTTCAATTCCTTCAGGTAAATTATGTTTTTACAGCTCATTCCAACACAATACCGTATTTATTAAAGTTTCTACCGGCAGAGGAAGGTTCATCGACATTTACAGAATAGATTATTAAACGCTTTATTAAATTCTTAGTTAAAATCATTAATTAATTGTAACAAGTAACGTTTAATAGATACGATATTTAATTAATATGTACTAAACTAAATTCGACTATAGAATTTGAGAAATAGAGTAAACATGGTATTAAATAAATTTAGAGATCTTACACATAAACAACAAACACAGAGTATAATAGCTCGAGCGTTTGTATCTATTTCTTTGGGTCAACTGATGTTAAGTGATCACCGCCATCAATAAACAAATAGCAACACTAGTGAAGTCGGAAATGTGTTGAGTAAAAGGGAAGGGTAGGGTGGGGCGGGGAGGTCAGGGTAATGGGAAATTGGTCTCCGGCGTTCTCACTAACCGAACGAAACGCAACAATGCAAGTACTGTTACTTCACCTGGGTGTATCTGTGAGAGGGTCATACTAACCCGGATGATCCGACCTATTCATGCTGAAACCAGTAATAGCTTCGGCGTGACTTTACCACTTACAAACCCTTGGCTGAGATCAGAGAAGTACAAATAAATCAATATACATCAAAAGGATGTAGGAGAAATATTGACATATTCTAGACCATGTTAAGGAAAAATCGAAATATCGACAATACGTGAAGCAAAAACTTTGTACCCCTTTTAGGTAAGGGGAACGTATGAACTTGAAATTTGGCATAGTAAAAGTTTATATGGCGGAGAAGTGCAGAAAGCTATTTATTTTATTTAAAATGCATTAGAAATCCATCAAATTAATTAAAATATGCATTACTCACACTAGTATCTATATTACGTGAAGCAGAAAAATTGTACCCCTTTTTAACCTATTTGCTCTGAACGGGTGAACTTGAAATTTAGCATAGTTAAAGTTTATGTGGCGGAGATGTGCAGAAAGCTGTTTATTTTATATAAAATGCATTAGAAGTACATTAAATTTATTAAAATATGCACTACTCACACGACTGCTTGAATTTTACACAACATATACACACATGTAAATAAAAAGACATTTTGACAGCCGTCAATAACTACGAAGTTCAAAAGAGGTTGTGAAGGAGGATGTACTGTATGTATTTTTTAACTCTTACGTTCCATTTTTGTCATTATTTGTCATCCTACATTCAACAATAATATTATAATCCTACACTCAACAATAATATTATAAAATATAACTATTATTGTAATGTTTATTATTGTTTATAGTGAACTCACTTCAAATGATGATTTAATAAAAAAATGAGCCAAATAATACTTTGTATAATTAAAATACGAATTTTGTTCATAAAAGTAATCCATGACTTAGATCTCCGCGGTTACAATGTTGCAATTCATACCTCATGTATCAACCAAAAAAAAATTATTTTCAAAAGCTAATGGTAGTATTAAAAACGTCTTTGTCTTGGATTCACCATTTGATTGTACTGTGCATCCATTACTTTTCCAAACGATGATACTGGGCATATCCCTATTTCTCATAATGAACAGACAACATTTAATTAAATATCACCCAGTAATATCACCCCATGGTGTCGTGTAAAATTAATTGAAAATTGTGTCATGGGTTGTGATAAATTTCTTTATTTTCGTAAAGTTATGTTTGCTTAAAATTTGAGAGCTTTACCACGTGATTTTTGTTTCAAATTTATAATTAATTTCAATTTTCATTTACACATAGATTTTTTTTAATATTTAAAGATCATGGCAAATAACTGAGTAGCCATGATGAAAACCTTTGATTATAGAAGTATACCCTTTGACAAAAGAACCCTAATAAAGTTCAAACTTTAAAATATCAAATAACTATGTTCGAATGTCGACCACTGGGTGCCCACTAGTAGATTATTATACCACTAGCTACAGTACGACCATGTAATCAAATTGCATAGCAACTTAACAAATAAACCTCAATCTGTCAATCTGTCTGTTTTTGAAGATCTGCGTAACTGTTGTCTAACTCACGCTTTATATTGACATTTTTAATACAAATTTTTCGCTTTTCCGTACAATTTTCAAATAGTTTCTTTTATATAAATCGTGTCCTCAACAAAAGAAATTCGACAAAAAAAAGTATTACCCAAATTGGTCCAGCCATTCTAAAACGATGCAGTTACTTTAGTTCAACAGTACCTGTTTGGTTGTAACCTTCATGTTGTTAATATGTCAGTAGCCAACAATATATTTTCTATGTTTAGCTTGATACAATCTTATAGCTTGGTTTTATAACAGTCTTGGTTCTGGCCGCTATTGTTATTGGAATAAATAAAACATTATTAATATCAAATAGACCGCAGAAAGTTCGATGAATAGAATTTTGACATCAAAACGTTTTTAAGCCCTCCCACAAAGAGCGATGAAAGGTGTCTATGAATACGCAGTGAAAGAATAAAGAATTTGAATTTGTGTTGAATTTACAATTCATAATACAAGTTGTGACCTTCGGTTTGACAACTAACCTTTTCGCTCAGCTTTTTATGGTAATTATAACCTTTTTCGATAAAGAAACTAGAACTTTTTTTTAATATATCATAATTGGCAAGCGAACAGGGAGATCGCCTGATGTTAAGAGATCACCGCCGTTCATAGACACTAGCAACACCAGGGGAGTCGCAAGTGCGTTGCTAGCCTGTGTTTGGGGGGAATTCGTGGAAAAGTGAGGGGAGGCAGGCCTCCGGTGCTCTCACTATCCGAACAAAATGCAACAGTATAAGCACTGTTACTTCACGTCAGTTTTCTGTTTGTCGAGTTACTACCCCGGGCTAGCCGACCCATGGTGAAACCAGTAGTAACTTGAGCGTGGCTTTACCATCTTTCTTTAAACACATTGCAGTCAAGGAGGACTATGAGCTTTGTAATTGTTAAAGGTTTTCCTGTGAGTAATAAGAATAATTGATACAAAAATTTGTGTAACATCTCCGTCATCGAAAAACACGTACCGATGGTATACTCTCGGTATATTTCAGTCACTTTATAGCGATTATTATTTTTTGTACTGTTTAGATTCAGTGCGTCGACACACCGCAACAAATCTATAGCAATCCACAGAATTTAAATCCGGTGTGATTTTTTACCTACAGTGCGTCGTTTCTATGTAACTAAATAGTTCACAGCTAAAAACATTTTTTTAAAAGTCCAGCTTATGCTAACTTTTGCATATTAGCGCTAAACATAAACTAACCTAAAGAGGGTTCCAGATTTAACTATAATTAGATCTGACCCCTTACGTCCAGTGAGACCGTTGAGACGTTAATTCATCATAATGTGAATACATTATAATACATCGTAACGATACTGTCAGCCAGTAACAGCATTCCAGTATCATTGAGAAGTGCCACCGATTAGTATGAGCTAGATGTTCGTAAGAAACGTCTATACACTATCTGATACGATATATCGGACCACGTCAATTTACTGTTTTTTTTGACGTAATAACTTCTTATAAACGATGACGCATGCAAGACAAAACATGACTCATTGTCACGTTCCGCCTGAGCCGAGCGTGCAAGCGTGAGCACAGAACAAGCGATAGAGAAGCGCGATCAAGTGTTCTGACTGTGACGCATCATATCTCTTCCACTTCATCGGCCGATGCGCCCGAGTAGAAGAGAGATAGCAGCAGCACACAACCTACACATGATCTGTTTTTCAAATTTTGCTCAACTTTGTGATAATAATTCAATTAATCTCCTTTCCTTTATTATTTATTTTATTTTTGGCAACAATCACCTCACAGATTTTCTGTTATTGTCAAGTTAGTAATTATATTATAAGTTTCTTGCGTTCAATATAATGAACTACCAAGATGGTGGTCGTCTCAGGTAGTTTTTGTGACGAGTCAGAATCCATGCTCCGTGGTATTATGTCCCATCCAATTCACTTGTGCACACCACAAACGTTACAAAATATAGAGCCCAATAACACAAGATTATGAATAAAATATAAAACCTATTACATATATATGCGAGTTTAACATTATAGGCCGTAAGTGTCATTGTATTGTGTGATAGCGAGCTTATTTGATTTTTCTCTGTGGGAGTATAGAATAATGTTTTTTGACAGAAACGCTACATAACTTACTCAAGAGCGTAACATGTCAATCGGACTACGTGCATAGATTGGACTTAAAGTGCTTTTAAACGGTATTTGATTTACCTAATAGCGTAGTAACATGTGAATCGGACTTAGTGCGTATATCAGACTTTATGTGCTTTTAATAACGATGTCTCTTCTATTAATTCAATGATCATTGTAACACGTATAATTCCGAATCTAACGCGCACTAATGAGATGGTTAACCGAACATTAGTGGATGTAGCCGTAGCAGCGCGTATTGTCATGATAAATTACACCGGCTAATGGATGTGAGCAGTTCCGCAAACTATTAGGATTATAACAATGTTACCAGTTTTTCGCTTGTATTTCATTTTATTGCAATATATATCGGTAAATTAGGTTATTTCTAAAGTACAAATGTTATGTTTCATACCAATACTATTAACTAGAATGACGCGTTTAAAAAAAGTATTTCCAAATTAAAAACCAACTAAAAAGTAGGTGTGTGCTTGTGAATACACGGTATAAGTGATAACTTATAAACAAAAACAGATAGAAACAGATTTATAAATGTTTATATAGAAATCAATAATAGTCTATATTGATATAAAGAGAAAAAGTTTGTGAATTTGTGATTATGTGACGTTGTAGGGGGTAATCTCAGGAACTACTGGTCCGATTTGAAAAATTCTTTCAATGTTATATAGCTTATTTATCGAGAATGGTTATATCATCACGTTAAAATCATTAGGAGTGGAGCACTAATGAAGAATATTTCAAAATCGGGCTTTTTCTTCCTCTTGAGAGCTTCCGTTGCGTATTAGCGTTAGCCCGAAGTAATTATACCACGTGGAAAGTCGCGTGCAGAGGTCAGTATTATATAAATATGTACAAAATATACATAATATTATTTTATTATTATAATCAGTAATAATAAAACGTAATTATTGGAACAATGCACTCCGTATCAATCGGCAAACGTGGTTGATGACTGGAGCCGAGTATACATGATTAAGTGCGTTTTTTTTTTTATCGAAGCATGACATAGTGACTGCACTATGCCTGATGTTAAGCATAGTACAATCCAAAAACATCGGCAACCACCGAGAGACAGATTATCCATCGCCGGTCGCCGCTGTCATGCCGGCCATAATGACGAAAGTCACCCGGTACTGGATATGCACAGGCTGATCCCGAAACGCGACGCGCAGAAGCGAGTCAATATGATGGGCTTTTTCGCCACCGAACCGAAGCGTAACGGTTTACTTTAGATCATAATGCGCCTAAAGTAGTATTCATTTCAAAAATACTCTATAGTATTCCAATTAAAAACACATATTAATGGAATTGAATATCTAAATATTATTTACAAAACTTTGGCAATTATCTTGTAATCCATTAGACAAATATCAATGAGTTCATTAATTGCGTTCATGCCATTAAACACATGCAGTAATTAACGATCCGCTATGACTTTAAATACAAATTACTCGTGTAAAAATTACACTGAACTATACTACCAATGTCATAAATACTTTTTTTTGTCCCGACATAAAACAATAGCTCATACAATGTAACTAAGAGGTCGTTATGAACTATATCAGGGTTTTTTTATTTTATTTAATTTTTAACAGATTTTACTATGACCTAAGTTGGTATTATGCTAAACTTAGACAGGGAACGGTCCTTAAGTGCTGTGGGAATATAACTATGAACTTTAGCTACAACTTATCAACTTGAGGGTGACAACTTGCCTGGCTGGCATTAGAAATATACCTACTAATACGACTTTATCACGATAACTTTTTTTTTCGTAATGTAAACGCTGTCGCCCTGGACAGGTCTTTACAGCTTCACCGAACTATTGAGGCGAGCATTGAAGGCACTCAGCCGATTTGGGATGTTTGGGCGACTAACTCAAGGGTGCACGGCACACCTCGGCTTGGGCTGTCGCCTGTTTTATGCAAAAATCGCGACCTATCTGAGCTAACCTAAGCTATCTAGATATACGTATATGAGTTATTGAAACATGCATGTGTGCCTCAACAACTCCTATATGTATTTTGCGTCGACAAAATCCTCTAGACTATTGTATATAGCATAAGATAGGATAGGGAAAAATAAGGGTAGAACTCTTTGTCGTTTACTTCTCTGAAAAAGTAAAGTGTAAGCCTATAAGCGTGCACGTGTGTATAGGTGATGTTTTAGCAGTAATGTAAGGTTTTGTGTCACTGTATCGCGTGAGCAGCGTACTCAAGGGCTCCACGCCGAGGGTACGGACCTAGGCTTGAGCCCCTGCCGAGGGGGGCCTAATCTGGTCCGAGGGAGGCCTAATCTGGTATATCACGATAACTGCTTTTACCAAATATTCGAGCTTATTTGAGGACTAGCTGAGCCCGCGGCTTTTGTCTGCATGGGTACTGATGTATAAAGTAGTGACCGATAAAGTTATCTGAATATGTGAAGTCTAATTACTATGTACTTTTTTGATTAATTCTCATACTTAAGTCGCATCGTCATTAGAATTACGATAATTTGTAATAGGCCGAATTATAATGAGATAGAGACTAAATGTTACTCGAAGATATGTTCAATATGGGCGATACTGCGAACGGGTTCTAGGCTCATTTAAAAAGATTTCTCATATACCAACTGGGTATATGATTGAGTGAGTCTCTTGATAGTTTGGATTCTCAACTGGAAACTGTAGATTCGGAAATCGGTTTTTGGTTTATAAAAATTTTCACGTTTAAAAATACAATTGAAGCCGGTGATAATCGATATGATGCAGACGAAGTTACATGGTCAGCTAGTCCCCAATATTTTTTCCATTTTGAAATGTGAGTTAGGTTTTTTTTTAATGTCATAGTAGGCAAATGAACATGCGAGTCACACGGTGTTAAGTGATCACCGCCGACCATAGACACTAGCAACACTAGGGAAGTTGCTAGTGTGTTGCCAGCCTGTATTTGGAGGTATGGGGAAGGGTTAGTAGGGAAGAAGGGGAGTTGGAGAGGGGAGGGAAGGTGGGCCTCCGGTGTTCTGAGAGAATAGACGAAACGCAACAATGCAAGCATAGTTACTTCATATCGGTTTTCTGTGAGAGGGTGGTTCTACCCAGGGCGAGCTGATCTATTTATGCTGAAACCAATAATAGCTTCAGCGTGGCTCTACCACCTACTCACGATTATTTCGCGTTATTTTAAAATTAAGCCATTTCTCGGAAATAACATTTTTTGGTATCGTAAGGTATCCCATATCTTTTTCTGTATGAGTATCAATGTATGTGCTAAATATCATTATCATAAGCTAAGTATATAAGGCGTGAAAACGCAAGACTTAAACAAACGCTTATATATAATATTAGTTAAGAGTGAGATTAGACCACTTTGATGATATTCATCTATATTTATCGTAAAAATATATATATATATTTACCATCAAAAATAAAACAATTCCCAAATACGTAATACTTTAAGCGGTTCGGAAATGACGTTAAGCTACAAACGCGCGAGATGATAATTCAACATTGGAGACACTTTTATTTCTACAAAAGTAGATTCCGACTTTATCTCGAAGATATCGCAAAAAGTAGGCGTATGGCCTTGGACTTTTCTGCCGCGTAAAATACGAGTTATGCGTAAATCTATAAGACTGAAATAGGATATAACGACTCAGCTGGCAAGCTCTAACTTGTAATATTTTACAAAGCGATTTCTTCTGTAAGTGTGATGGAAGTTTAGTAGAATGTATAAGGATGTATAGACTAGCATTCACCCATAAATCCTGTATAAATTTCTCATATATATATTTAATTAAAATACTTGCTGATTGCCGACTGTTTTGTTAGCCACTTAAATATGACAAAGAGTTATTTATATAATAGCCATACAGTAGCCTAGAATGTATATTGAAACATCAATTTAAGAGTGACAGATAATATACTTAGTCTATATACATTTTATTTATTTACTTTATTCAGATTACTTTTTACTGTTTCTAAGAGTATTATTGGCAAATGTAATTTTTGAATAAAAGCCTGCTGAATCCGTCTGGCACGCTTGTTTTCGAGTAAGTATTCTATGTTTACAATCTCAATATATATTTCTAAAACTACTAATTTTATTTTTAAGACTTTATACAAATAGTGTAAGTATTATTTATAATTCATATGCTTTATCATTCTTTATATTACTCTTAGTAAAATACTTATTATACGTTTAAGAGAAATAAGTAGAGATATAAAATTTAAATTATTATAATATTTTTTACGAAATCCAAAATTCTTTTGAAATAACGTATAGGTATATTACAACTTGCAAAAACCAAACCTGGTTATCATCAAATCACGCAACCCACTCCTACAACATTTTAGAGTAATACTGATGCCTTGTGGCTTTTAAATTTCATCTAAATCCAATCGCAGTCATTGCTCGCAAGTGGCCTCTGTGGTTAAATAGGGTTTGACTTACCACTGTCTCAAACAATAAAACAACAAAACTAGTTGCATGGTTATTACTAAAACTTATTTAAACGTAAAAGAAGAGATAAATTTTGTAGCAATTTGTTAACTGCTTGGTTTTTGATATATAAAATGGCATCTTAAAATTTAACAATTCTATAATAACATTTATTGTGGAAGTGAAATTAGGTCATCCCAATTTTTGATCAGTTTACGATTTATTTATCACTTTATTTGATAATAAGATTAGAATAATCATATAATTTAATAATAATATTGTAACCATATCATTTAAGATTATATAATATATCAACGCCAAGGGTAAAAACAAACGAGTGTTGCTCTAGACAGGTGAAATAGTGCGAAAAATTGCCCCGTGGTCAAACGAGTACATTTTCCTCTATGTTTCCGCATCCAGGTTCGTACTTGCATTGTTAAAGCTAATCAGGTCAAGGGATCAACTTCACCGTCCGAAGATGTATTATTCTTTCATGTTTTCTAACTTACTACGTAAGTTTTTGTTTTAGTTACTTTTAATACAGTTTCGTGTTTTCTGTGTTTATTATTATTGTATTAGATTGTAGTTAAGGTTTTGTAGGTTATTATGATCCATTATACTAAGTAACTAGGATGCTTGATAACGTTTTATAAATCGATGAATGCTGGCTGCATGCACGAAAAAACATGACTCATTGTCACGTTCCACCTTAGCCGAGCATACAAGCGAAAGCGCGAAACAAGTGATAAAGAGGCGTGCTCGGCCTAAGCATTCGGGTTGTGACGCATCCATCTATATAGAGAATAATTCCATTTAATACATGAAAGAATGCAATTTTTCGTCAATTTTTTGCTTATTAGGTAACCCAGTAAAATTATCGCTCGAAAACCAACTTTATAGACAACCTTTTTTTTTTCAGTTAGTTTAAATCTTCTATTATTGATTTTACATAAATCATGAGAATAACCACAAAGGTAGACTGTAGTCAATTACAAGTTAAAACAAACTCCTGTATGCTCACTGATATTTTACAACCAATTTTATTTTAATGCAACGTGCTTGGTTTATAAAGTCATATAACTACTTAAAATAAAACGTAGCAACCCTAATTGTAGTGATGAAAATATTCAGCCTGTGATGAAATCCGATTTCAAATTTCTAATGAAGTTATCTTTTGTATTTTTATGATTCCAATATTATTACATTAACCCAAAGTTTTACAAATAGAAGTAAATTCTTATTACATTCTATATTAAAATCCGAATTAGATGAAGAAGCTATATGCTAAAAAGAGCAAGTACTGAAATGTTCAATTGATTATGAGTCAACAAATTTACAACAGAGGGCTGATAGCTAGATAAAAAATATAATTAAAAATTGCGTATCAACATGTTAATGTGGCTTTTTTGTATCTATCATTTTGAGACATTTTCCGTCATATATAGTAAAAACTAATAGCCTATAGATTTGAATAATTTAGGAAGTCTTATACTTACATCGATACATATAGAAATTGTTAAATAAAACTATCCTTAAATTTTCAATTTTACTATATCTTGATGATATTATAACTTATTCATACATCTTTACGTTTCACTAAACCCGGACCTGGTTGTTACCCCGAAAGGTCTCGATGCGTTCAATAACTATCTATTTCTTTTTCCCAAACAATTGAATAGAATTGTTTGGACTACTTCGACGCCTTTATTTGTTTCTGTACTCTTGAACGGACATTTCGATCCTTTGTGTAGCTGATAGGTTGTCTATCAACGGTATCTTGTTTATGCAATATATCGAGCATGTTTTGATATTCATTAGATTTTGGACTGAGAGATTATGTTTTAAAATGTACTATCCAATAGTAGGACATTTAAACAAAGCTACGGCAGCTTAACAATATTGGAATGCATTCAGCCTTGGAAATTAATATATTAATCTCTGTTACATTAAAAGTGTATTTAAATTATAACATTTAATCATTAGTTCATGTAAATTACTATTGAATTAGTATAATTTCAAATAATTAAGCTAAACATATCTATTTCCGAAAGTCGGAATCAAGACTAATGTTACTTATATCTTTTTTTTTTCTTTTTTCTCGAACTGACTACGCTATTAACCTAGCAAGGCCTTAACAGCTTCACCGGACTACAATCATTTTGTTACACGCTGAAGTAATATGTGTTACAAGAAAACATATCTCATGTCGTTAGTATTTTGTGCGTAAATTTTGTCCTAATTTTAAATTTTGATGTTTATTTAATGACACAGTTATTCGTTATTTTTCGATATAATTTCTCAATTATTTCGATTCGTTCACTGTATTTTCTTTCATAATTAGTGTTTTTAGATCAATTCATATTAAAAACCTGCGAGAATAACCGAAAAATTTTCAGAAATTTGGTTACCACCTTCTTCTGCATTTCGCATCTATCACGGTAATAAAACAGGATATAATAATAAATTACACAAGTTTTGTAATAAGACAACTTTTAAAACTGAATAATGGCGATCAGCTTAATCCATTCCCCGTAATATTAAATGAGTAACCAGCAACTTGACGGTAACAAAAACAATATTTCTTGTAATTAATCTTCGTTTTGTTTACATACCGCTAAAGTTCTGAATCTTTAAGCGGCTCGCCTTACACGAGAGTCCTTTTCAACTATTTTAATTAAAAATCTTGAATAAGAAGACAAACAATAAAGGGTAATTGAGATGGCAATTAATAAGTACAGTGGGTTTTGTTCAACTTATATTTATTTGTAGCCAAGTTTTAAGTTAGCTTACCGATTACATCGTATTTATAGGACAATTACAATGTTTCAGTATATAACTATTTATATTAAGTCGACACGCATATTATACTAAAGCAATATGATGAACATTAACTCAGATATCAAAGCATCACAGATCGAGTAATATCAATAGATATTATTGATTCATAACTCATAATAATATTAAAATACCAAGCCTGTAACTGTTCCACAGCTGGGTGAAAAATCTCTTCATACTATGATTATCGCTAATAATTCAAATTAAGTCTTCATAAATAGTGTGTAAAATTTCATAATTTACTAAAAAATTATTATCACAAAACATTGTTATCTCCAGTATTTATAATCGAGGTTAGTGAGATATTTAAAATGTGATATGAGAAAATTATCCATATTCTATTACTTTACAATAATATTTGCAGGTGTTTTAGAATATATTCTGTTTTGAATCATTTATATGTAAACTGAGCTACAAGCAACTGAACTTACTAGGGCAGTATCTTGCATTTATAAATATGAAATATAAATATTTATACCCCCAATAAAGTACTTTAAAAATTTTCCCTCAAAGCATTTTGCTCTCACATTTGCTTAGGGAAGACTGGTTGGCTTACATAGATAGTATGTGTTTGGGGCTTGGTATAAAGAAACGGCCAAAGCCACGGAAAACATAATAATCATACACTTACTATTAGCTCATGTATAAGGCTACGATGCTGATCGATAAATTATAATTTGATTATGTGATTGGTATATTTGGTAAGGACAAAGAAAAAAAAATTGAGACGTCACGGGATACCTGGCAGATGTGAAACATCAAAATTGTTTTGTATAAATTATATGCATAAAATAACAGATTACGACAGGATTCAGTTATGGCATAATGAAAAGATAAAGCTAATAAAATTACAAAGTAGTTTCATAACATAATAACTGTTTATTTATTTTATTACAGAAATATTCATTTTATTAAATATAAAAATTCAACTAGACATTGGCGCGGTGTTTGGCGACATTTATCAAAGGGCGCTAGGTTGTCGGCGCGTGCCACTTAACACTAGTAGAACAAGTGGCCTACAAGATAGGGTAGCAAATGTTTATGAGTATTTCGTTAATAGTGCAATGTTCGTGTTTTGCTTCGCCACGCCAACAATTAGGTTTACCGCCCGCCTATAGGTGTTTCACATAAAAAAAAAATATTTTGTAATATTTTTCCTTAGTGCTCCGTTCCTATTCGTCTTAGGCTTTCCCCGATAAAAAGCCGTCTAACACTGGAATAATTTTTCAAACGGGACCAGTTTTTTCTAGGATTAGCGCGATAAATCAAATAAACAAACCCTTCAGCTATATAATTGGTATAAATTAGAATTACTTATATAATAAATTGGTTTCTATTAAAATACACTTATAGTAATCCTATTTGCTGTTTTTTTCGAAATGACTACACTATTGACCCAGCAAGGTTTTAACAGCTTCACCGGACTATTAAGGCGAGCGCTTAAGGCACTCAGCCGATTTTATTTTGGCAACCAGCTCAAGGGTGCACGGCACACCTCAACCTACGGCAACCTAGCTAACTATTCATATGTGTATGAGTTGTTGAAACGTATATGTGTACCAAGCATACACGCCTCAACAACTCCTCCATATATTTATTATCGGAAAATTGAGTTTTTCAGTTCAATAAGGAAAAAAAAGTAAGCCCTTCCACTTTTATGTGTAAGCGTGTAAGCGTGCACGTGTGTGGGGGTGATCGTGTAGTGTTGTAGCAGTGATGTATATTTGTGTGTCCCGTATCGCGCAAGCAACGCACTCAAGGGCTCCCTACCGAGGGATCGAACCTAGGCTCGAGCCGCTGCCGTGGGAGGCGTAATCGGGTATCCTATTTACAATTCTCTTGAGATGTACTAATAATGTAATGCCTACACCAAAGGTAATTTCTCGCAGTAAGCCACTAACTTAAGCCATAACATAAAAACGTCAGCGTGTTCTTGCAGGAACATCTTATTTAAGCTCAAGCGAGCGTCATGTCTCTTAGATTTCCTCGGTATTTTCCATTGGATAGTAAATTACGAGTTAAAAATGTTTATTATACCTTATTAAAAGTCATCAAGATAATTATCATTATAAGATTATATATTTTAATCAATACTAATATTATAAAGAGGTAAAGTTTGTGACGTTGTAGGGGATATTCTCAGGAACTATTGGTCTGATTTGAATAATTCTTTCAGTGTTATGTAGCTCATTTCTTCGAGAACGGTTATAGGCTATATATAATCAAGTTAAGACCAATAAAAGCGAAGCACAGATGAAAAATGTTTATAATCAGGATGTTTTTTCCTTTTGAGTACTGCTGCGTGTTATTGTTAGTGTATCTATTCCACGCGAAAGAAGTCGCGGGCAGAGGCTAGTAAGTAATAAGAAAGATTTTATTGAAATTAAGTCTAGATATTACTCGAATATTCTTTATGATTTTCGTGAACGCAATATTTTAACAGTAAACATCAAAACAGCCAGACATTTCTAAAATTGATTGAAACGTAATATCTTACTTAATCATAGATACCTGCAACGTTTTTTTTAACATGAATCTAAAAATGTACAGACACTTTAGATATGGTTTTATCTAATCTATCTATCTATCTAATACCTTTAAATGAGTAATTCTTGTATATTTTTATATTGTTATATATTCAGGATCTCGGAAAAGGCGTAAGCGATTTCCGTGAAACTTAGTATGTAGGTGGTTTATCTAGCTAGATTTTATTATTATTATTATTTTTTATTTAGAAGCACGACAAAGTGACTGCATTAAGCCTGATGTTAAGCATAGTACAATCCAAAAACATCGGCAACCACCGAGAGACAGATTATCCATCGCCGGTCGCCGCTGTCATGCCGGCCATAATGACGAAAGTCACCCGGTACTGGATATGCACAGGCTGATCCCGAAACGCGACGCGCAGAAGCGAGTCACTATGACGGGATTATTCGCCATATGCATGGTGGTTGCGACCTAGTCGAGCTGTAAAACCCTACCACCCCGCTCTCGCCATTGCCTCATTCGTTGATCAGCAGGGTGCACCACGTGCAGGTGAGGTTGGCTTGGATGTCTCAAGTCTTAAGATGTTATTCGACACCCCTTACACCCCAAAATAGAAAACTTTTTTAGAAAATGGAGGTAAACTTCGCCACCGCTTTCAAAACAAAATAGCTTAGACGGAAATCGGTTGCTTAGAAAATCCGTGTAACCGCAGTTCGAATCCGAGTGATAGCAGAAGAGATATGTTTTTTATAAGGCAAACGTAACAGTTTATTTTAATTTAAAAATGTTTTTTAAGAACCGAGCTAGGCTCTGTTCGGCAGCGTTCTGTTTAACTCGTACTACAAAACGACAATTCACACACTACTCACAGCAAAAAAAAATTGAGGCAGATTTAAAGACTGCCGACAGAATTGAGAACTCGCTACAATTAAGTAATTGTATTCCCTTTTGAATTTTTCAATTAGTTATATTTAAATTTCAGAATTTGTTTATTGAAGTCATTGACTTTAATGTGATTTGCATATCTATTGACACTCAGAGCAATAATTGGAGTATAATCATACTAATCCGGCACTTCGATAGATCGGCACATCCAATAATCCAATACCCTCCGTTCAAGCAGGGACTAACTAAGCAAGGACTACAAGTTGCACAAAAGCAAACCTCAATAAAGGCTTACATATTTTAAAACTATATAATTACATATGTACATGTTAATTTAATACATTACACACATTTATTACCCCTCTATGAAATGCTCTATTTCATTTATTACCTATGACGTTTTCATTATAATTCAGTAATCCAAACACTCCAATAATCCGGCACCCTCTAGTTTTTAATAGTGCCGGATTAGTGAAATTATGCTGTATATACATTTTTACAAAGTCTATTATTCAATCGAACACATAATGAGCTGCAAAATATCGATATTACATGTACGTGTTGCTAGTCTGACGCAAGCCACGCAAGCGCAATACGGCTGGTCACGCTTACTAGCATGTCATGACACGTAATTATAAATATATCTCCTGCCAAATAACCACCTAAGGAACTTTTTAATACACAAGATGTGGCTAGTCATATTTTAATCTCAGTTAACCTTCCAAGTTTGGAGTATTTGGCGGGATCTTAGTCTGTCATGTAGTGGATTTTATTTTATTTTATTCATAATCTTGTGTTATTTGACTCTATATTTTGTAAATTTGGTGGTATTTTGCGTAGTATAGTTAGTTTATTGTGCATAAGTGAAGTGAATGGAAGATAATGCCACAGAGCATGAAATTTTGAGGTGCCACAAAAACTCCCTGGAAGGTTCTAACAAGGCATCCACCATTTTATTAGAATATTGACTCACACGATGCTTAATATTGAAGTGATCGCACGACGCTTGTAATCTATATATTAATACGTGAAGCAAAAAAAGTTGTAACCCTTTTTAACCGATTTCCCATGAACGGGTGTTCTTGAAATTTGGCATAGTTAAAGTTTATATGGCGGAGAAATGCAGAAAGCTGTTTATTTTATATAAAATACATTAGAAGTACATTAAATTAATTTAAATAAGCATTACTTACACTAATGCTTGGATTATACACGACATATACACACACATGTAAATGAAAAAGACATTTTGACAGTCGTCAATATTTACGAACTTCAAAAAAGGTTGTGAAGGAGGTTGCTATGCTCAACTGTATGTATTTTTGAACTCTTAAGTTACAATTAACATTTTTTATCCTACATTCAACAGTGATATCATAACATTTAACTATTATTGTAATGTTTATTATTTTTATGGTGAACTCACTTCAAATGATGAATTAATAAAAAAAGAGCCAAATAATACTTTGTATAATCAAAATAAGGGTTTTGTTCATAAAAGTAATCCATGACTTAGACCTCCGCGGTTATAATGTTCCAATTCAACCTCATGTACCAACAAAAAAGAATTTATTTTTAAAAGCTAATGGTAGTATTAAAAACGTCTTTGTCTTGGATTTACCATTTGATTGTATTGTGCATCCATTACTTTTCCAAACGATGATACTGGGCATATCACTATTTCTCATAATGAACAGACTACATTTAATTCAATATCATCCAGGAATACCACTCCATGGTGTCGTGTAAAATTAATTGAAGATCGTGTCATGAGTTGCGAAATTGATAAAATCAATTAAGTATGGTCGAATGTCGACCACTGGGCGCCCACTAGTATTATTGAATACGCGACAACGGCAGTAATAGTCTGACAGATTGATTGCCAAAAATAAACTTAAAAGAAAGAAAAATCTTTTCAAGCTATTTTTCAATAATCTCAGCAAACTTTAAAAATATAGAAGAGAAATCTTTAAGGACACTCAGACCCTTCTAATAATTTCATTACATTATCATATAATTTCTTCATAATTCTAAACTTAAGTCATAACTCAATAGTTAGATCTATTCATTGTTGGTTAATTTACAAGGGCTCAAGGTATGGAGGCCTTGAAGCGGTTCTATTGTTAAGACGCTCCTTATGAATTCTCTATATTAATACGAACCGAATGATGTATATTAAATAGTGAGTACCAAGTATTTAGATATGATCTATTTTTTAATAAATCTGGTTGTCTTTTAACCTTATAATTATTTCAAACTGTTTAATTGACGCAATTTCGTCACTATATAACATCGGCATAATTAAAATAAATCAACAATACTTTATACAATTTAGGTTCTAAGGTAAGGCGCTTATGAACGTTAAACTGCCACCGGTTCACAAAAAAAATATATTAGGGTGTACCTAAACGACGATATTTTTTTTTAATTCTCAACCCGAAATATCTCAGAAGATGTCCCAACAAAGGTCCTGTTAAAAGCGGAGCTCAAAATTCCAATTCCAGGTTTTCCATCGAAGTTAAAGTTTCTCCCTTAAAAAAACATAGGAAACATGATATTATATTATATTTTTGTCCTACAAACTATAATAAAATTATTGTTTTAATACATGCATAGGAATTGACCTTTTTATTATTAAATTTGGTATAAAAAATTCTCTTGAGTCGAATTTTTATCTTCAATATTTCATTTGTTATAATATAGTTTTGAAATTTGTGAACTTCCGTTGTTTACATTTTTTAGCTAAACTGTGAAAGTTAGACAAAAATGTGAAATGCCAAATTTGTAGTACTTTTAAAATCCTATTGTTTCTTTTTTTTATATCAAAGGAGGCAAACGAACAGGTTGGTCAACTGATGTTAAGTTATCACCACCGTCCATAGACACCAGTAACACCAGAAGAGTTGCAAGTGCGTTGCCAACCTGTGTTGGTGGAGAGGAGGAGAAGAGAAAGGGAAGGGAGGAGGGCGAGGAAGGAGAAGGGAAAGGGTGAGATGGGACTCCGGTACGCTCACTGATCGAATGAAAGATCGAGTGGTTCTATCCCGAGTTAGCCGATCCATGCATGCTGTGAAACCAGTAATAGCTTCAGCGTGGCTCTACCACCTAATGTGCCTATTGTAGGATTGGTACAAATCTCTTAAAGTCATTTCAAAATCTCAATCAACTTCGATGTAATATTCTTGTGAAGAAGTGCCAATAATTGTATTTATTTCACCTTGAACTATACATTTAGTAGACAACACTTCAAATGGCAGTAAATAATAGAGTTGTTTGTTAAATATACGATCACAGTAGTTAAGGTTTATATCTTTGTTTACTGGTTCTTTTTATAGAAAATAGCGTGTTTTTTAGGAATGCTTCCTTATTAATAACCTTGTGAGTTTCCGATTTTTGTCATTTGTTGTTTTAGTAACCTTTCATGTTTCCTTATTTTTACGTCTTTATTTTTTTCTTTAAACAATTCAGATACTTTATCTCCAATTAGTGTCAAGAATATACTAACTTATTTTAGAATCTCTTAATTTTTTACTTATCTTCTATATATAATATCTTTAAACGTGCAATTCTTGTATACTTTTATATTTGTATATATTCAGGATCTCGGAAACGGCATCAGCGATTTCTGTTATACTTAGTGTGTAGGTGATTTCGGGGACGATAAATCGATCTAGCCACATTTAATTCATAGAAAAATATATAGCTAGAATATAAAGGTAAATTTCGCCGCCACTGTCAAAACAAAAATAGCTCAGATAGAAATAGGTTGTTTTGAAAATCCGTGTAACCCGAGTGACAACAAAAGAGATACCTTTTTTGTTTTTTTTTTTTTTTTGCTAACAAATGCTAACTTTCTGAGGTAAACCGAACAGTTTATTGTAATTTAAAATTGTTTTTTAAAGAACCGAATTAAGCTCGGTCGTCCAGGTGTTGCCAATTAAACTGGCATGAGCAACACCAATATCAATACTAAATGTATTCAGGCTCTTATACTAAGCATCGCTAGTCTAATGTAAGCTACATAAGCGCAATACTGTCAGCCACGCTACTGGCATGTCATGATGCAAAATTATAAAATTATCTCTGGCCAAAAAATACCGTTCAACGCTTCTAAAGAGGTTTTCAATTCCATTATTTTTTTTTTATATCATAGGAGGCAAACGCGGGTCACCTGATGTTAAGTGATCACCACCGTCCTTAGACAGGGGAGACGCAAGTGCGTTACCAGCCTGTGTTTAGGGGGGAATGGGAAAACGGGGAGGGGAGAAGAGAGAAGATGGGAAATAGGTCTCCGGCGCTCTTACTCACCGAACGAAATGCAACAATTCAAGCATTGTTACTTCACGTTGGTATTTCTGTTAATTGGGTATTATTACCCTGGGCGAGCCGAACCATTCATGCTGAAACCAGTAATAGCTTCAGCGTGGCTCTACCTTCTATAAATTATATACCTTATTCTTTATATTGTTTAAGCCCATATCATTTCTACATATCTAAATTGGAATACTTTTAATAAATTCAACAATTCTTTATGTGAAAAATATTCTTTACGTGTAATATCATTGAAAATTTTTATTAGAAAACTTTTGATACTAACTTTATTTGTTCCATCACTTTGAAATAAAATGGTTTATTTAAAATGTATAGAGAATAAATTAAAAGTAAACGTTCAAAGGAATGTATTAAAAGTAAAAGAATTGTAGATGTAAGTAATGAAATAATGCGAAAAGGATTATGTAAACATCACAGGGTATTCAAAAGTAATGTTAATGAAGAGATTAATTCTATACATATATTACAAATCGTGTGATGACAGAATACGTGTAACTCATGCAAATTTGAAAGTTCAACATTCCCAATAATAATTCATCACAGAGTTATTTTATTGTAAATAAATCCGCATGTATCTAGAGCTCGACTCGAAGTGATTTTCTTGTGTAAAACTTTCAATTTATATTATTATTTATGTATTTTAGATTCAAATATTTTTAAATCTATCCTAAAAAAAATACATTTATAATATATAAGTACCTACATGTTAATTAATCGATCTTAATTTTTAGGGTGAGGAGCAAGCCCTAGCCCTACATATATGTGCTTGGTTGGTAGTTTTTGGGAATAAAGATGTTTAGTATGTTTTAATTCCTTTATCGTTTTGTTACAGTGCTGTAGTGCAACCTTAATGAGTGATTGTTTGCAACTAACTTATTATTTATTCTTTAATTATAACGTTTATATAATTGCGTTGATGCACGCATAATATTCAGGGCAACATGCAATGTACGTAACCGCACATTAATGGTTAAATGCTACTTGTAAACCGATCTTAAGGATTAATAATAGAGATGGCATTTGTCAGCCGATTTAGCAACTCACTACTGAACACAGCTTTACATTAGCACACTTAGAAATGTGAATGAGATGACGCTCCATACGAAAATGACCCAAGCTTCCTTTTCCGCAGCACCATATCAGAACGTAATATTCACTTCAGCATAAGTACCTCCAGACGGTGAATCAGACACGTTCATATAAAAGTATATCATTCAAAGTGACATCATGTTTTTAGAGTCATTAGTAACTCCCCGGATATAGTCTATAGTACAAACAGTTCTAATATACATCACTGCTACAACACTACACGATCATCCCCACACACGTGCTACACGCTTACACCTGAAAGTGGAAGGGCTTACTTTTTTCCCTTATCGAACTGAAAAACTCTCAATTTTCCGATAATAAATATATGGAGGAATTGTTGAGGTGTGTATGCTTGGTACACACACATATATGTTTCAACAACTCATACATATATGAATAGTTAGCTAGGTTAGCTAAGATAGGTCGCGATTTTGCATGCAACAGGCAACACCGAAGCCGAGGTGTGCCGTGCACCTTTGAGCTGGTTGCCAAAATAAAATCGGCTGAGTGCCTTAAGCGCTCGCCTTAGTGGTCCGGTGAAGCTGTTAAGATCTTGCTGGGTCAATAGCGTAGTCATTTCGAAAAAAAAACTTTCATCAGGTGACCCGCCTATTCGTTTACCCTCTACGATATAAAATGCAAGCTATATTAAACCTACGTCACTTCTTATGAATATTATAACATATTCCGCTTTAAAGTGTGTCGCCATTTACTCATTTTATCGGTTTCTCGGTAAACTTCCCACACATGCAGTCTAAACTTATCCAGGTAATAAAAGGGGTATGTGAAATCGACGTTCTCCCTTGAATTTTAAGTAAGTCGCTAAGTGTGAACTAATACCGGTTTTTTACGAGACTCACCTGCCTTGAATAACCAATCAGTGCGTCTACAGACTTTGATCAGAAACTAGAATTTCTATAGAAGAATACTTTTAAATAAATCCGTTCAACTATATAAATTTTTAGTGATATTTGTAATGTATTTAAAACATCAGTAATTAAAAAACCTTTCAACGACACTTATCTATCTTTATTAATCTAAACCATTTTCGAATCCAATGGAATACATAAAAAAATAATCGAAATCAGTTCATCCGTTTTGGAGGAGTTCAGTCACATACACAATACAGAAGAATTATCATATAAAGATTAATATGCATGAATTGTTTAATGTCGAATTAATATATCTGGGAAAGTTTGAAAATATCATCAGTAACAGAGATATTAAGGAGTAACAGGTTAGCATGGTATGAGCATATCATGAGGAGAGTTGAAGACCATGTAGCTAGAAAAGTTTAGAGCATGATGGTGGACGAATATATGAGTAAAAGAAGACCAAGTTATGGATGGATTGTGTCAAAAATAATGTGTTTAAAAGGTGTGAATATTGACATGACATCTGACACGGGAGAGTGGAGAAGGAAAACTTGTTGTGCCGACCCTACTTGGGTGGGATAAGGGTAAGAAGATAATGTCGAATGTTATTTATACCATTACAAAGTGGATAATTGTTAAGTATTGCAGAATTAATACCTTCTAGTTAATTGCTATTCTAACAAAATTATGTCTACACTCAAAATCAAAATACTCTTTATTCAATTTAGACCCTGAAAAGGCACTTATGAACGTCAAAACTACCACTAGCAGACACTAGCGGTCTCTGCGGACTTTGTCCTGCTTTGATAATTAAAAATGATGGTAATCCTAAAAGCCAACCGCAGCGCCACCTACCAGGTCTAATTGTAAAGCTAAACCATTCTCGGATCTATTGTAACACGTAAATAAAATTTCGTCAATATCTGTCCAACCGTTTAGAAGGAGTTCAGTGACATATACACGTACAAAAGAAATTTATATATAAAGTTATATCTACGTGTTAGAACTAAAAAAAAAAAAGTTAGAACTAATGGTCGATGCCCAGCCTTGGCGGCGAACGCATCTGCCCGATATCTCTTTGTTCGATATCTTTTGTTTTCGACTTCGGTACTCGCAGATTAGTGACGAACCGTTGTTTTTCGCGTTTTGTTGTGCTTTGTGTGTGCTATTAAGTCGACACAGCTGTGCCGCAAGTGTGCAACATCTACCTGAGTGAGTGAGACATTCCCTTACTTATATATTTACGCCTTTATTTATCTATTTATTTATTTAACCACTTGTCTATTCAGTTAATTATTTATCTATTATCTTCTTATTACTATTTATTTTTCTATTATTTATCCATCAATTCTATCTTTATATATGTAATTACTTATTTATCTATCTACTTAACTGCTACTTATTTATTTTATAGTATGTTATTTACGTAGTATATGTTCCCCTGTCTCGCTCACTCATTTACATGCTTTGTGCTCTCATTTTGTTTTAAACAACTCCCTTGGACCGGACTCGAGATAGTCCCCTAGTTTTTCGTTTTGCGTGCTCCCCTGCCCTTAAGGCAGGGAGGTTTGTTCGCGTCCCCCTCGGGCCACGGTATGGCTCTCAAAAACGATTTCGTATTAGGACTCCGCGACAACTTATTAGCGTATGGAGTTGACGAAAGCGTCGTCGACGCCCTCCTTGCGCGTAATTGTCTCCCGCCCACAGATAACATTCAGTATGTGCCCCGTATGGCAGTGTCTGACACATGTGAGATCTCGGACTCACCGGAGTCACCCCTGAACGAGGCGGAAAGAGGACAGTTGCTGAGCTCCAGCTCGGAGGCCGGCTCCGAAATGGAGTTAGACACGGTCACGCCCGCCGCATCTCTCACGCCCGCGATTACCGCGCCCTCTGCGGATTCCGCGCCTTCTGCGCAAGACGATGACTTCAAAACGGTTACATATCGGAGGCGCCCCCGCCGCGGATCGCGCTCCTCCGACTCCGTCCCGGGTACCGAACGCCCGGCAGAAAAAATAGTTCGCAACAAAGATGGCGCTCGGGCGCCCATCACGGCTATACCCTGCTCGAACAAAGCTAACCCCGTCTCGGTCTCGCAAGTCAGCGCTACGGACTCCGCAGCGGCGACCAATAAGCCCCGCTCACCGCCTCCGGTTACTATACAGGACAAGCCCAAGTGGACGTCCATTTCGAATAGTTAGATAGTTAGATAGAAGTCAAAAAATTAATTATACGTCCGCCCTTAATACCCCGACGGGTATCCAGGTTAAGGTCCCCTCGGTTAACGACTTCCGACGGCTGACTAAATTCCTCCGGGACGCCAAGTTGACTTACTTCACCTTCACGCTCGAGGAGGAATGCCTCCTTCGTGTAGTTATTCGTCACGTTCCGGCCGAGATCTCGGTCGAGGACGTGACTGCCTCCCTCAAGGAGCAGAATTTCCTGGTTAGAGAGGTACATCGAATGTACCACCCACGAACTCGAGCTCCTTACAACATGGTCTAGGTCCTCCTAGACCGCTCTCAGGAGGGTAAGGCTATATTTAGCCTGACCTCAGTTTGCAACCTCAACAGCATCACCGTTGAGCCTCCCCGAAAAACCCATACTCCGTCGCAGTGTCACAACTGCCAGAGTTACGGCCACTCGGCGCATAACTGTCACCTCCGCCCTAGGTGCGACAAGTGCTTAGGTGATCATTCCTCAAAGGATTGTGGGCGCACACCCGACACCCCTGAGCCCCCCAGTTGCGTGTTGTGCGGTAACGCGGGACATCCCGCGAATTATCGCGGCTGCCCCCGCGCGCCACGCACACAACGCCTTTGTCAAGCGAGACAGGCGCCCACCTCCCATGTCTATGCAGGCTTTCCCGGGCCTGCCGGGCATCTCTCGCGCCCCGGCAACGTCCGCACCCGTATCTCACGCGGCGCCCTCTGTACTGCGTGCACCACAACCCGGGCGGGCCCCTTTGGCCCCCTGGGCGCCCCGACCCCAGCTCCAGGCTCCTAAGCCTCAGGCTCAGCCCCAACAGGCAAAGCCAGCATAGGCCGTGTCAGCCTTCTTTTTTGGCCTCGCCGAGCTTGACTGGATTCACCAACTTATTCTGGAACACGACATGCAAGAAGTACTAGGTTTTTACGCAATTCTCCAGACCGAGACAGGATTAGGCCAGCTCAGCGCGTTCGCAAAATATCCAGGCATTGCCACGACCCTGCAACGCCTCGTCCGTGAGGCTCAAAATTGTAAATAAATAAATTCGCGGCTATGAACAAAATAAAACCGCGCGGTCTATCTCTTTCGTTTTACAACGCAAGATCCCTTAGGACACAGCGCGATCTAGTAGCTGCCTTTTTATGTAACAGACAGATAGACGTTTTCCTCATACAGAAAACGCAACTAAAACCAAAAATGCGTAATCCCGCGATCGCAAATTACAACATAGTCAGAAATGATCGTGTCACTCGCGGGGGTAGCACCTTAATTTACTATAAACGCTCACTTTATTGTATGCCGATTGATCCGCCTGTTCTGTCCAATATGGAAGTGTCAGTATGCAAATTAGGGATGACCGGTCATCCATCCGTTATAATAGTATCCGCGTATCTCTCGCCGAATAGAGAGCTATTAAAATCCAATTTAGAGGCGATATTCCAGTTAAGAGACTCAGTTATTATTGCTGGGGACGTCAACAGCGGGAACGTCATTTGGAACAGTCCGACTACTTCTCGAAATGGGAAGATACTCGACAAACTAAGCGACAATCTCGCGTTTGACGTCATAGCCCCTATGGAACCCACTCATTATCAGGACAACTGTCACCCGACAGTCTTAGACATAGCTATTTTAAAGAATGTCACGCTTCGGTTACAACTTATTCAAGTCGTACACGAACTTGACTCCGACCATCGCTCGATAATATTACAGCTAGGTTCAAGTACAGACACCACCCCTCCGCTGGTAAGGGTGACCGACTACACGAAACTCGAATGTTACCTCAGAGGTAACTCGTCATCAAACTTGTTAGATAATATTCCGGACGTGTTAGTGTCAAAAGCTGACGCGGATCTGGCTATCAATTCCCTGGTCAGCTATCTCCAGACCGCCGTCAAAGAGACCTCGAAAGTGGTACAAGCGATAAATGATCGCCGCTTTATACTCCCAGATGACGTGAAAGCGCTGATCACGGAAAAAAACGCCGCGACTCGAGCTCACGACACGTACTCGTCGGTTGAAAATCGTGATCGCTTACGGTTATTACGCAAACAGGTTAAAGCTCGTATCGCAGAGATCCGGGCCGACAGGTGGGACAGGCTTCTGGAGAGTATCCAGCAATTTCACTTGGCGTACTAGAAGCTCGTGCGATCATTAAAGTCAGACGTGACTACTCCTATGCCTCCTCTCGACAGAGGTACCGGGTTGCCTTCCGCGTTCGATAGTTTAGACAAGGCGGAGTCTCTCGCAGCGAGTTTAGAAAAACAGTGTTCACCAAACACAGCCAATACTGACTCTATACATATTGAATCGATCGAGTCCTCGGTAGAGCGCGCACTCGCGTTCCCTCCGGTGGATACTCTAACCCCTGTCACCTTTGATGAAGTATCGGATGCCACCAAACGTTTAAAGCTTAGGAAGTCCTCAGGTCCCGATGGGATCAGGAACGAAGTACTGAGACTCCTTCCTGATCGCATCATAGCTGTATTGGTCTGCATCTTCAATGCGGCCATGTCCCAGGGTCATTTTCCAGCCGCCTGGAAGAAGACCGTAATGATAGGCATTCACAAGCCCGGCAAAAAAGCCACGCTTCCCGATAGCTATCGCCCTATTGGTTTATTAGATACGTTAGGTAAACTGTACGAGCGGCTCCTTCTGAACCGTCTCCAGACATCCATATCAGAGTTAGATCTGTTACCACCTGAGCAGTTCGGATTTCGAGGCGAACACTCTTGTACGAATCAAGTGCACCGCCTCACGGAGTACATTTTCTCGAAATTTAATGCAGATCCGGACCCTAATCCGTTTTCGACTAATCCTAATCCGAAACGCTCAATAGCAGTCTTTTTCGATGTCGCGAAGGCTTTCGATAAGGTATGGCATTCAGGGCTCATACATAAATTAATTCAGTTTCGTATCTCCGATAGGTTAGTTCACATATTACGCGACTATCTCACCGATGGGTCCTTCCGCTATAGAGTGGAAGGGGAATTATCCTCCTCCCACCCGATACGCTCGGGTGTGCCTCAAGGATCCATTCTGGCTCCCACACTCTTTAATCTGTTCGTCAGTGACCTACCTCGGCTTCCGGAAGTAGAAGTAGGTTGTTATGCTGACGATACAGTCCTTTACGTTTCCGGTTGGCATCCGAAAGCTCTTAAGACACGCATCGAAAAAGCCGTTAGCACACTCGGTGATTGGTTTATTCGATGGCGTATAGAAGTAAATCCCGATAAAAGCGCTGCGATATTTTTCGACCCGATATCCAATAAGCATGAACGCAAACTCGCGCCTATTAAATTGTACGGTACACAGATTCCTTGGGCCAATCAGGTTAAATACCTAGGAGTCACATTGGATAAACGCCTCACGTTTAAACAACACACAGAAATAGTCAGAAACAGGGCCGCTATGGTCATGGGTCAGTTACATTCGATAATTTGTCACAAGAATAAGATGTCCATCAGACATAAGCTTACGTTATATAAGATGTGTATTCGTCCTATTCTAACATATAGTTCACCCGTTTTTGCACACATGTCGCAATATAATTTCGATAGATTACAAGTAATTCAAAACCGATTCTTACGTTAAGCCACCGGTGCCCCACCGTACGTTAGGAATGAGGATCTCCACAGGGGCCTGGAGATGCCTACTATCTGGACGTACGTAAAATCATTAACTACTAGATATTTTGAAAAAGCCGCGAATCATCCCAGTCAGTTAGTGGTATCCGCCACGAATTACGAAACCATAACAAACGTTCCGCGTTACAAAAGACGACCGCGACATATTTTCACCGATTCTTCCGATAAAATAACGGCAGCGAACGATCAGTACCAGCCTGTCTCTCCAAACAGAGCGTGTTCACGCCCACGCCCGCGTAACCACAGATCACGCCGCCGTGATCTGGGGGTAAATTTCGCTCCCGCACACCAGATTAGGCCCCTCTCGGTAGCGACTCAAGCCTAGGTCCGTGCCCTCGGTGTGGAGCCCTTGTGTACGCTGCTCGCGCGATACAGTGACACAAAATCTTACATCACTGCTACAACATTACACATAGCACCTATACGCATGTGCACGCCTACACGCTTACATGCTGTTTCTCTATTTCAGAGAAATAAAATAATATCCTATATAGTTTCAAGGAATTTATCCGACACAAAATACATATAGGAGTTGTTGAGGCATGCATGCTTGGTACACATGCATGTTTCAATAACTCATATACGTATATTCAGATAGCTTAGCTTAGGTTAGCTCAGATAGTTCGCGATTTTTGCACAAAACAGGCGACAGCCCAAGCCGAGGTGTGGCGTGCACCCTTGAGTTAGTCGCCCAAACATCCCAAATCAGCTGAGTGCCTTCAGCGCTCGCCTCAATAGTTCGGTGAAGCTGTAAAGACCTCTCCAGGTCAACAGCGTTTTCAGTTCGAGAAAAAAAAAAAGTTAGAACTAATCAGGAAGTTGTTTTTCATACTAGTGTTCGTGTACCAAGTTTTTATTTTTGATAAGAACTAATTAATGTGAAATATCTAAAGATGTTATTCAAAGTATACACAATATACTATCAAGTAGACACGCAGAGAAATCTATAGAAGAACTTCTCAATGCAAAGTTATGAATAGACATATACGATGTAAGCGATATTAATAACTATTCCCGTTAACTTTCTACTGCAAACAAATTAAACTAGCCCCCAACAAAGCAAAACAGAGTTCTACATGTTCAAACAGTTAGGTTACAAACTCAAACGCCTCCAGTGCGATGGGAATTTATGAATCTATTTACGTCAAAATGTCCGCGTAAACTGTTTTCATACTTAAAAAGTTATATATGTCCAGCCAGCTCGGTGTGTTCTCATTTCGTTATTTAATCGTTTCGGAACATATTTTTTGTATACAAATTATTCAGTATATACAACATAATAGATAAAATTAAATTCTAATGTTTCATTTGACAGAAAGGCCCAATGGCAACGTGTGTTTAATTTATCCTCTTATTCGAAACTCTTAGGAGATAAATTTTCATATTTTTTGTCAATGTTCACTTGTCTTATATAAGACATTCACGATCAAATGTTAGTGTTAAGAAAGTAATATAATCGTTTTATCAGTATTCACGTAAATACTCTATGTTTTGTCTGTGATTCTTTCGAGAAGAAGGTCCGAGTTAAAACTTGTTTTATTTCTGTGTGTACTAATTTAATTTCAATATATAAGAAGACTCTTCAATAATTGTATTGAGAAGAATATATGTTAATTATTTGACAAAAAGTATTTTGTCCCGAATGAAATATGCGTTTCCTACTTTTGTTATCTACTTGACTCATTGTTTTTAACTTTAAATATTTTAATAGTGATTAAAACATTCTTTATCACGATAACTCACAATTTTTCGAACTACTCTTAAATATCACGAACTTATTTAGTTAAAATAATAGTACATTTGTAGAAATACATGATAGTTGTCTACTCGAGGACTAATATTATACTAATTTAAATATAAATATATATTTTTGCAAATTTTGATACTCTCACTCAGAGTTTGTTTCTTTGTAAAGCTCTCACACTTAAACTACTAAACCGATCATCATGAAAATATGTGTTATCAAAAGAGACTTTTCACCCAGAAAAAATGTTCTTATCCCCAGGTATAGTAATCAATTGTAACGCAAGTAAAACCGCGAACTAAAACTTTACTACTTTATAAGTACTTTGGTAACACAATAAAAACTTATAACAAAACAACATATCCGACAGTAAAAAAAAAATTCTACTGAACATACTGAACATTTTTTAGATATATTCATTATTCTGTTGTATATATGTAAAAAACGTAAATTTTCTTTCCTCTTTATATGATTCACAAACGTACAATTTAAATATTAAAATAATGCATGTCAATAAAACAATTGAAAGAAGTCGATTCATAAATCAAAACACAAGTAGCTGATTAAGCTAGAGATCACGCCAAAAAGATAAACACATTATAAGGTAATCAGTTAGTAAAAATACTGACAAAAGAAAAAAATGGCAGTTTATAAAAAAGTATTTCAATGTTTTAGTGTAAAAGTACTAGTCTTTTAAGTTCACCCGATACGCTCAGGTGCACCACAGGGCTCTATACTCGCACCCACGCTCTTCAATCTGTTCATCAGTGACCTACCTCGGTCTCGGAGGGTCGAGGTAGGTTGTTACGCTGACGATACCGTTATTTACACTTCCGGCTGGCGGTCGGACTTTCTTAGGAAGCGCATCGAAAAAGCCGTTCGTACTCTCGGTGAATGGTTTCGTCGATGGCGCATAGAAGTTAATCCCGATAAGAGTGCCGCAATACTCTTCGATCCCATAACTTTGAGCCCATCAGGCTATACGGAATCGATATCCCTTGGGTCGAAGCGGTCAAATATCTCGGTGTTACATTAGATAGACATTTAAAGTTTAGTTCACATATAGACAGAGTGCGAAATAAAGCCGTTTGTCGTAAGAGTAAGATGTCCCTCAGACACAAGCTCACTTTGTACAAGACGTGTATCCATCCCGTGATGACATATAGCTGCCCCGTTTTTGCGCATGTATCCAAAGATAACTTTCATAAGCTGCAGGTTCTCCAAAATCGTGTTTTACGTAAAGTGACCGGTGCCCCGTGGTACATCTGGAGAGTCGATCTCCATAGAGACCTAGAGATCCCTTCTATCTGGGCGTACGTAAAATCAATTACGATTAGTTATTTTGAAAAAGCCGTGAATCATCCCAGTCCGTTAGTGGTATCCGCCGCAAACTATGAACCCGTACCTAACGCTGCGCATTATAAATGACGTCCGCGACACATTTTTACCGACCCTCCTGATTCAATCACGTCAGCGAACGATCAGTACCAGCCTGTCCCTTGAAACAGAGCGTGTTCACGCCCACGCCCGCGTAACCACAGATCACGCCGCCGTGGTCTGGGGGTTAATTTCGCTCCCGCACACCCGACTAGACCTTCCACGGCAGCGGCTCAAGCCTAGGTTCGATCCCTCGGTAGGGAGCCCTTGAGTGCGTTGCTTGCGCGATACGGTGACACATAAATATACATCACTACTACAACACTACACGATCACCCCCACACACTTGCACGCTTACACATGAAAGTGGAAGGGTTTACTTTTTTCCCCTATCGAACTGAAAGAACTCCAAATTTTCCGATAATAAATATATAGAGGAGTTGTTGAGGCGTGTATGCTTGGTAAACATATACGTTTCAACAACTCATACATATATGAATAGTTAGCTAGGTTAGCTAAGATAGGTCGCGATTTTGCATGCAACAGGCAACAGCCAAGCCGAGGTGTGCGCTACACCTTGAGCTGGTTGCCAAAATAAAATCGGCTGAGTGCCTTAAGCGCTCGCCTTAATAGTCCGGTGAAGCTGTTAAGACCTTGTTGGGTGAATAACGTAGTCATTTCGAAAAAAAAAATATTTTAATTCAAAACTTCTTGAGACACGAGTGGTAGGTTAGCAGGACAAAAAGTTATACTTTCGCATTAGGGGCTTGCTAATAAAGAGTAACCCATCATATAGTACTTACGTCAGACTACCGACGTATTGTATAACGGCCTGTGTACATGTAATATTAATATTTTGTACTGATATTGTGCAGTATATGTATGATGATTTAATAAACTTTATAAAATCCGTTTAATTGTTGCTATGAATGCTATTAGATGTTAAAATCAGGCAATGTTAATAATTCCAATATAAAAATTATAAAATTCAAATCATTCACACTATAATTTAATGAAATATTCAAACGAGAATAGAATCATTTGTGTTGGCAATGACAATGTCAATGGTAAAATACTGTACAATACTTGATGGGTTGTACGGTACAGTCCAAAAACAACGGTGACTATGGGTATTAAATACCAACGGACATCGTTTTTAAATAAAATTTTCGAAGTCAACAATTCATTTACCAAGTGAATATTTACCGTAACAGACACGGCCAGTGCAACAAAGCGGACGAAACTTATCCCGGTGGACTTGAACGGGCAAACTTTGACTCTATTTTCTTCTTGGTTGACTAAAGCGTGCATACGCTGTTCTTTGATTTCATACTTATCAATTATACATTACCCAAAGTTTAAATACTTAGTTTATATATTTAACTATAAACAAACGTTGTTGACTGTAAATGCTAATTACTACTTTAATACTAAAGATGCTATAATATCATTTAATGCAATAAAACTTCCAAATATTCATTAACTCGTTCTTTGCAAATTTTTATCGTGTCCCAAGATTAATTCCCCTGCGAAGAGAAACATAGAGTTATTACAATGTATTTATGTTTTAGGTACAATTTTCTATAGATCCATGTTTTTTAATTTGTGGATTTGAGTAATTCTTTTGCATGATGGTATGAGTTTTTCTACGTTCACCTCAATAAACGTTAACAAACGAAGTAGGCAAAGTCGGGGGCGTCAATGAACTCTTAAATTAAAAAAAATCCTGATTACTGTTAAAAGTCTAACACATAGATTGTTAATACAAGAAACATATAAAGCAGACAAATCCAATTACATAGGCGAAAATGACAGTAATTGTCTTTGAAGAGGTCTGGATTGCTTAGAATCAGAAAGAGAAAAACAAAAGTTATATGAAATCTAAACTAGATTTTATTTTTATTTATGAAACATTCCATTATCTCTTTGACACGAAAGTTCACGAGGACTGAAATAACATGAAATTTAATTATACTATTAATTTATCAAAAACTCAAGCCATTAATCGGCTTCTGCGAACATCTTGAAAGATTTAGTCCGTGCGGACGTAATCTCAAGATAAACCTTTAGTGAAGTTGAATAAAATCCATCGTAAGCTTCTGCTTTAAAACCTTTATAAAATTTTCCATCTTTCACTACTATTCAATAAAACATCCAGCCTTTCTCGGGATTAAATATTCCTAGTGCTAAAGGAAAAACCTGGGCGTCGCTTTTAATATAATTTGTAGGTATGAAAAAGGTATTTGTTGGAATCTCTCAAAATATTTCATTTATAAAAGTAACGTGATGGAATTCGTATTGAAGTGTTGTAAATATGTATATTAATTTGTTTTTACGAACGCGTTAATTTAATGACGCAACTAAATTTTACATAATCTTAGACATTTTTATATCAAAATCAAAATACTTTTTATTTAATTTAGGCCCTGAAAAGGAACTTATGATCGTCAAAACTACCACCGGTTCGGAATACAATCCAGTCATCGAGAAGAACCGGCAAGAAACTCGATCGGGTTTATCTCTTCATAATACATTTTTCAAAAACAATTACAATATAGTAAACATATAAAGTTACATTCGTTTTTGGTTGATGCATAAAGAGAGGCCTCCAGACGGCACTATCTTTCACATATTGATCCACCCTATAATAGCCTTTATGAATTAAGACTCGTTTGACATAACATTTGAACTTATTATCTGGCAAGTCGGTAATGTATTTTGGGAGTATGAAAAGCTAATGCTGATACATGCATTTATTGTATACCAGTTTGATTTCCACCCGCTTTGTAGGGCATTCGGAAAGACTAAATGGTCAGTCGAATAAAAAAAACGCTTATTCAAAAAGTATATATATGTATATAACTAAAGAATATATGAATAATAATTCAATAAATAGTTCACTAATCGCTTCAGTTTCACTTTCTCAGATCTCAAATCTTTGAAGCTTCAACGGTATCTTCAGTTCTCTGGTTACGTAAGCCACGTCATGTGGTTTTTGCACGGTGTACGGTTACTTTTACACTCGAAGAAGTTTGTTTACGTGGTTTTGAACGTTCTTTGACATCTGTTACTTAGTTTACAGTCTATGTTTACATTACTTTAAGCATTTAGCATTGCCTTTATTGAATTTAATCTATTCATATTATAATAATGTAAATCTACCGTATCTATACCATTAATAAAAAAAAATATTGCTGACGTAGTAGTAAGTAATAAAATACATTTCAGTCACTTGTAGAGATGTCTGTCTGTCTGTATGTTTGATCACGCATTACTGCTAAAATACTGCGGTCATGATAAAAGCTCTTCAAAAAATCATAAAGTATATCTTCAAGTAACACTTATTATTTGTTTTATTAAAATTGGTTCACTATATCAAAAGTTATTGAACTTTTAATGACAACGCGACTTAAGTACGAGACAAATGTATATAAAAATATAAATGGACTTAATACATGCAGATAGATGACTTTATGAGTTGCTGTTTTTTGCATAGAGTTTGATACGGAAGAAGTGTCCGCTATTGTATGTGATCATAATGAAATATATGAAGTATTAATTCGAAGAGCACAGGCTTCAAAAATCGAATTCAAAATCAAAGACTTTATTCAGTTTAGGCCCTTATAAGGCACTCATGAACGTCAAAAACTACCACCGGTTCGGAAAATAACCCAATCATCGAGAAGAACCGGAAAGAAACTCGATCTATTTCTATATCTCGATACATTTTTACATATATATCCAATACATTATACAATAGCTTTTAGTGGATACACAGAGAGGAGTCAATTCCAGACATCATTATCGTTCACATACTGAAAGTTGTCTGAACTCGCGTACATTTGCTAATGTAAATTTGTAACACTATCGACTAATGGTGAAGGATACACCATGAGGAAATGTTAAGCTATTAAGCTATATTCTATTCTAGACAAGGAAAGTATCTAGGAAGTAAAGCAAAAAAAAAAAATCTATCCAGGAGTTTTTGATATGCACACAGAACACGCGTACAGAAATAAAAATCAAAATCTTAAATACATATATAATATTTAGACTACTTTACATACATGACAGAAACGTTTTTAATGGATGCACAGAGATGAGTCAATTCCAGACATCACTATCGTTCACATACTGAGCTACTCTATAATAGCCTTTTGAGATCAAAACCCGCTTGACATGGCGCTTAAATTTACAATCAGGCAAATCGGTAATATCCTTTGGAATTTTGTTATAGAACCGTACAGTATTTCCCAAAAAACTATTACTCATTTTACTAAGTCTAAAACATGGGATAACCTGTTTGTCACGGTTCCTAGTATTTAGACTATGCCGGCCTTGAACAAACCTCTGTCATTTTATTTATATAAAACAACTAGTGCGCCTGACGGAAGTTTTCCTCCTTGATACTAAAAAAGCGACAAATTATATACCTAAATCTTCCTCATGAATCTGTTTATCTACTTGTGAAACCCGCATGAAAATCCGTTCAGTAATTTTGGGCAGAGGACTTTGTTTTATGTGGTGATTCCCCAAACATATCTTATCTTGTATATCAATTCTTACTCTATTGAGTAAACCCTCTATCTTTTAAATAGATTTGATCTAACCCTTCCTAGGCAGCGGTTCAAGCCTAACCGTTCCGTAGGCGTTAAGCCCTTGAGTACGCTGGTCGCGCGATACAATAACTTTGTAGTCCGGTGAAGGGTTAAGACCTTGCTAGGTTAATAGCGTAGTCAGATCGAAAAAAAAAGCGATACAGTGACACAAAATCTTACAACACTACAAAAACATTACACATATTACCTCCACACACGTGCACGGCCACATGCTTACACATGGAAGGGTTTTATTTTTCCCTTATCGAACTGAAATAGTTTAGAAAAATTATCCAACACAAATTACATATAAGAGTTATCGAGGTGCGTATGCTTGTTATATATATATGTTTCAATAACTCATATAAGTATGAATATGTAGCCTCGCTTAGGTTAGCTCAGATAAGTCGCGAATTCATTGCACAGGTCCGGTGGACGAGGGGAGGCAGTTGGTGTGTACCCAGCTGCCTCTCTATAGGTAGGAGCCCGGCGGCCACCTTCCGCCGGGCGGACCGTTGGGTCGGCTATCTAAGGGGAATAGCTTAGAACGATCCCTTGCCGCCCCAACACTACGGTCTGTCGGTACACCGTGGGGTTTTAGTCCGTGCGAGCCGGATATAACCCACCCTCTCCCCCGGGAGGGTGCGTATCCATAAGGGATTTCCCCACGTAAAAAAAAAGATAGGTCGCGAATTGCATGTATCAGGCAACAGCACAAGCTGAGGTATGCCGTGCACCCTTGAGCTAGTTGCCCAAATAAAATCGGCCGAGTTCCGCAAGCACTTGCCTTAATAGTCTGATGAATCTGTTAAGACCTTGCTAGATCAATAGCGTAGTCAGATCGAAAAAAAAATAGCTTTGATTCGATTAGACAACCGATTATCAACACAAAGCGATTAGCTTGCTGAATTAAATTTATGATGTAATTGGTATTCTAAATAAAATAATTTTCTACTATCTATCTAATGATAATTTAAAATCCTCATTGAAATTCATTTTCAACAAAGGTGCTTATAAAATAGCTATAAGTTCATCCTCGATCAACAAATATCTCCTGATTGACGGATGCATGTCGATATGAATTATATAAATCTATCTTCATAGCCTTATTAAATTCCATGAACGGTTTAGAAGTATTTACTTATATGTCTATTTAAAAGAAGTATTATGTAAGTGCATATACATTATAATATTTCAATATTCTGTTAATGGATTAGTTAAGATTTTTGTCACGATTTGCTTGAAAAGGAAATTATTATTGTTTTTATTGTTGTTTTCGCTAGCATAGATTTCTTGAAGTTAAAATCGACTCTCAGAATTATAATAATACTAACTTTGGCCCTCGAATTCGTCCACGTAGACTATTAGTTACAGTTTACGCAGCGCACGCAGCGGAAGCTCACAAAAGGAAAAAATAAAGGATTTTGAAACATTATTTATTGGTGATTAGCTCATATTGGTCTTGACATGATAGTATATAGCCTATAGTCACCCAATTAGGCCTCCCTCGGCAACCCGATTAGGCCTCCCTCGGCAGCGGCTCAAGCCTAGGTTCGATCCCTCGGTAGGGAGCCCTTAAGTGCGTTGCTTGCGCTATACGGTGACACAAAATATACATCACTGCTACAACACTGCACACCCCCACACACGTGCACGCCTACACGCTTACACATGAAAGCGGTAGGGTTTACTTTTTTCCCCTATCGAACCGAAAAAACTCCAAATTTTCCGATAATAAATATATGGAGGAGTTGTTGAGGCGTGTATGCTTGGTACATATAAATGTTTCAACAACTCATACATATATGAATAGTAGCTAGGTAGCTAGGTTAGATAAGATAGGTCGTGATTTTGCATGCAACAGGCAACAGCCAAGCCGAGGTGTGCTGTGCACTCTTGAGCTAGTTGCCAAAATAAAATCAGCTGAGTGTCTTAAGCGCTCGCCTTAGTAGTCCAATGAAGCTGTTAAGACCTTACTAGGTCAATAGCGTAGTCAGTTCGAGAAAAAAAGCCTATAGCCATTGCTTATAAATGAGCTATATAACACCGAAAGAATTTTTCAAATCAGATCAGTAGTTCCTGAGTTTAGCGCATTCAAGCAAACAAACTCTTTAGCTTTATTATATTTCTAGCTACGCACGCGCCTCCGCCCGCGTGGAACATAATATAAAAAAATAGTAAATAATAAAATCATCTGAATATATTAAGTCCATTTGCTTATTTACTTTTCACTCGTTAACGTTAACTCGTTAAGTCAAACCATCATTCAAATTACAATAACTTTTGATAGACTGAACTGATTTTAATGAAACAAACACTATGTTATACTAGAGAATATGCTTTATAATTTGTTTTCCAGGGTTTTATTAAAAACTAAGTACTTTAGCAGTGATGCGTGTTCATAGAAAAAGGAACAGACAGACGTTACTAAAAATGATTAAAATTTATTTTATTACTTATTTCCTAGACACATACAACAACTTTTATGGTGAAAATCGAAAAGTACATGTTAGATTTACGATAATTTATATAAATAGTATAGGTTTATAAATTTACCAAATCTATACACATAACTATTCCCACAATACCGGATCCGTTGTTATAGTCTGGAAGCGGTGAAGCGTTTTACGCTGAATCAAAAAGTTTCATAATACTCCAGTTTCTGCCAAGCACATAGTAAAGTCTGGAGTGCTTGCAACAGATCCGGGTTTGTTTCAGTTTTATGTGTGTTTATATCAACTTTATAACAACTTGTGCTGTCGGTAGAGGCTTAAAGAGTTTATATTGAGGGGTATCGTTTATTTTGCTGCATTTTAAGTAGAAGTGAATATACGATAAACCTTTAATAACACTTGTTTCGACACAAACCATTATTAGAGTAAGTGGGTAGCTGGAACTTAGTAGCATTTGGGAAGCTTTCTGCTATTGAGTTTCCACGTTAGCAAGGGATTTGGAATTTTAAGTATTTCTTGATGCAGCGTAATATTGCTTTAATTTTTAACCGTCTTCAAAATAAGGAGGAGGTTCTCAATTCGACTGTATTTTTTATGTTTATTACCTCAGAACTTTGTGAACTGAGTGAATCGATTTTGATGATTTTTATTTGAAAGCTGGTACTTTCCGTGTGGTCCCATTTTTATTTGGTTCAGTTCTGACAATGGTATCCGGTGCATAACCATATAAGTGTTAAATTTGCATTAAGTATGTATACGATAAATAGACGAATAACTCAATATCACATACTTATACTTCAAGGGTAGTTTGATACCCAAACTGGGTAGATTCTGGTTATGGTATCCGTGACAGAGTAACGGGACTCTTCAATACTTAGGATCTTATGTTTGTTGTATTGTAATATAACGCAAACATTCTAATTGCTTTATTTAACGTGTATTATGTGTAAAGCGATGGTAATCGAATTGGTGGTAGAAACTTTTGTGGATTATTGCGGCATCGATTTCAAATACATCTCTAGATAGTGCAAATATTCATACGTTTTATTTAATTTGGTTTATCTCATAAACTATTTATTTTCCGCTTTTTAGTGCCTCATGGGTTCATGATTCATATTGAAGTCAGTTAATTTTTTTTTCACTTACGATTTGATGAGTGATAGCAGTCAGTAGTAGCTCGTAGCCACATTCAGAGTGTGTTGTCGTTCGTGGTTGCAATACAACGCATATAGAGACACTCAGTATTGTGGTAACGCATCTCTCCGGTAGTTAAGAAAACCCGCTTCACCAATGCAACAGGAATTGCTATTTTCAGCTTGTGGTGAGTACTTTATAGTTCCGCTAATTACTCTAATTTAATAAGGGTTTATGCGCCTCAACCCGCTTGACCGTACACTCAAATCTAATTCAACTGGGCCTGAGCTAATTACACTCCTTTTTTTTACGTGGGGAAATCCCTTATGGATACCCCCCCTCCCGGGGGAGAGGGCGGGCTATGTCCGACTCGCACGGACCAAAACCCCACGGTGTGCCGACAGACCGTGTTGTTGGGGCGACAAGAGATCTATCTAGGCTATTCCCCTTGTAGAGCCGCCCCAACGGTCCGCCCGGCGGAAGGTGGCCGCCGGGCTCCTACCCATAGAGACAGACTGGGCACACACCAGCTGCCTCCCCTCATCCGCCGAACCTGTGCAATGAAGGGATGAGCCCCCCGACTGCATCCCCTCAGGTCCGGCTACGGTGGCGGGAGGAGTTGGGCAAAGCGCCGCCTCCTCCCGCCTGTCCTCCGTTGACGGAAAGGGCTACTTAGAGGGTCTGCCTCGCAGGCCCTCACCGCCGCCTCCTTCTGCAAGATGACCTCCTCGCAAAAGGAGGCCACTGCTCGCCACACCTGTTCGCTGCCGAACATGGACGAAATCACACCCGGCAGCGTCAAATCACCTCCCACCGCCGCCGCCAGAGTGCGGCGCTCTCCCTCCCACGCAACACACTCGGAGAGAGTGTGCTGCACGGTGTCTACTTCGGCGTCGCACTCGTGACAGGCGGCGGTCGGCTCCCTGCGAGCGATCCGTTGCAGGTACCACTCGAAACAGCCGTGTCCGGTCCGTACCTGCACCAGTCGGAACGTCAGGGAGGCCTGCTTCCTCCCGATCCAGTGTTTCAGGACCGGGCGGACGGCGTCGACGGTATACATCCCAAAGCGCGCGTCCGCCAGGTCCTGGATCTACTTCTCACAACGGCGTCCTCCCTCAGTCGCCGTCTCCTCTCCTCAATTTCCTTGGGAGCCGGTGGCTCCCCACTACGTTTTTTCGCCGCCGTGAATTGGTACACAGCGGCGAGAACTCCAGCTTCCAGCTCCCAGGGAAGGGAGCCGGCGAGCGTGAAGGCCGCCGCCGAGGACACCATCCAGTACGCCCGGATTGCCCTAAGTGCCACTATACGCTGCGCACTGAGCAGCGCGCGCACGTTGTTGGCACCGAGGGTGTCTGCCCAGACCAGTGTCCCGTAGATGGCCATCGCTCGCACGACTTCCATGTAGAGTCGTCGACACCCGGCACCCGGCCTCCCAATATTGGGGAGCAGCCGGCTGAGTGCCGGCGCCGCCTCAGCGATTCGTGGTCTGAGCCCCTTAAAATGGGGCACGAACTGCCTGAGACCCAACCTTCCTATGCGCCTGACCACAAGGGTTGTGGCCATCGTAGCCAGGCGCTCAATCTCCTTCCCACCCCCCCCCCCCCCCCCCCGGGCTATGAATAGGGTGTCATCCGTGTAACATATTAGGCGCGCTCCATATGGAAGGGCGCCGCGGAGCACCCAGTCGTAGCCCATGTTCCACAAGAGCGGCCCCAAAACCGACCCCTGTGGAACCCCCCACTTTGTCACCTGCCGGACCATCCGCCCGTCACCGTCCTCGAGGTACGCCTCCAACAGCCGCCGCAGATACAGGGGCACTCCAAAATAACAGAGCGCCTCCCGAATGACCCCGTGCGGCAGGCTATTGAAGGCGTTGGCGATATCCAAGAACACCGCCAACACCCTTTCCCCCTGGGAGATCGCCTCCGCGGACAGCGTCCACAGTTGAACACCCTGTCCGGAAGCCGAACTGCGCGTCCGATAAATTCGGCCCCGCTCCTTCCAGGTGCTGGACGACTCGGGAAGAGACGACCCTTTCCAGCACCTTCCCGACGTCGTCCAGCAGGACGAGGGGCCGATATCTCGCGGCGGAGGTTCTTCACCTCTCTCTGGAGCTTCCGGTTCTCCTCCCCCTCCGTACGTTCCACGAGGGACTCCACGACCTCGTGCAGGGCCCTGGCGGCGGCTTTTAAAGCTTTAATACAAGGGCCCGACAATTTGTTGGACTTCCTAACCGTCTCATAGATGGACGCAGTTTTGGAGCCGGCAAGAGCCTTCAGGCGTTGGGCTTCCAAGAATTCCACGTCAATAAAAGTAGGTTCCAATTCGGAGTCGGAGCTAGGCAAGGTGGGGCCTGCCATCGAATTGGCCGCTGAGACACCCGCGGAACCGGCGACAGAGACAGCAACAGACTCTGTGCCAACACCACCAGCCAGGGCCCGATCAAACGACCCGTCAGCCTCTCCTATAACGCCACGGCCACTCCCACGCATCCGTGCAGTACCCCTACGAAACGTGTTCACCTTCGGAACCGCCCCCTCCTCCACCTCCTTGTCGGAATCTTGAATTTTACTGGTATCGCTGACATGTCGTGCCCGCGAAGATCTAGTGACTCTCTGTGCATTCATGGTTCACTGGTGACCAAAGGATCACGCAGCAAACCAAGAGGCAAGAGAACAAAGGCCTGGTAGCGAGGCCAAGTTACAGAAAAAGAAGAAACAGTCCGATAAAAACAAAGCCAGGTCAAGAAATAAAAGTAATCCACGCCAAATCCAAAAATAAGCCAAGTCGGCTGAGTGAATTAGTCCAAGATCCGTAAGCAAGCCAAGGTCAAAGAGAAAATCCACAGAGCACCACCGAAAACCATTTATAAGTGCACCTACCCTACCGCAATAACTTCTAACGACACGAGCTAATTGCACTCCTTAAGTTATCTACAATCTTACTTGAGTTATGCTTTAATTTCACTAATCATTCCTTATACTTATGTGTGTACATTAAGGTAGTCCTTATTTTGGATATGTTCGATTTTTTCTTCATAATAGTCTTAAATACAAATTGCAGCTCTTAATTTAAAACTTAACCCTTGCCCCACGACAGTTAAAGGTTTCATGGTGTTTTCATGATTTATATTCTATCGCCGGCAGGGGCTAGTACATATATATAATAAGAATACTGTTTTTTAGGCTAGATCACGTTATAGTGTGTTCGTTTTTAGTTTATATTGCTGGTAAAAATGTATATAAATGTAACTAAAAAAATGGTAACGAGTCAATCGCACCAAAAAATGAAGTAACCTAGAACCATTTACGAAAAATTCAGTGTCGTCGTTCAGTATCGTTTGGTCATATTCCTAAGCCAATACGTTCAGCAGTATTGATTTAATTAAGTCTCGAAAGACCTGTAGTTTCATTTCCAACATGAATAATATATAGAATTCAATTAATTTTCCCAAAATTGGAAACACGAGAATAAAGCAAAAATCTTTACGAACCGTGGTGATAGCCCAATCAGTTTCTATTGGTCTATAAAAATACCTTTTGATGTTTCTACAGAATTTAAAAGCGGTTTCCGGCAGCTGATCCGACCTCCTTTTATTGGCAGTTTATCCGAAATTGTGGGTCGTCTTTACAATTATCATTGGTCTTGAATGCCTTTCAGTCGATATTTCTAGTTTGTTGATAGATAGAAACTGTAAATATCCCGTTGTGTTATTTTCCAGTATGTAAGATGAGACGATTGGATACAATGAGTTACTTGACTGAAGAAGACGTTACTTTGCGGAAATCCGTCATTAAATATTAGTGGATGTCACTTTGCACTTCTGCCTGGAATTGTTTTGCTGCTACCATGCTAACGCTACAAAATTTGCTAGTTTTTATTTGCCCGTGATGTATCTGAAGACGTTTTCTTTTTCCTAATTGTTTTGTTCTGCAGACTCTTGGTCCACACTTTTTTTTTGCTTTCGCTTTATTTATCTATTGTCTAAGTGAAAAATCGTATCTGTGAGCAACTATTGGGTGTTTTATTATTTTAGAGTGACTTTTTTAATGATGTTATTGCCTTTATGGCGGTTTTATTATGATCCTTTATGGCCATTTTTAGATTATAATCCACAAAGTCCCACGCCGGTGCGTTCACGGCTCGATGGATGAACCTACTAACCGCGTCGTCAGTCACCTTGGTATAGTAGACACAGGTGTCAGTGTGCCTGGATACTGCCACTATAGCATTTACCTGAAAAGTTACATCTGAAACTAGTAATAGCGAAACAGCAAAATATTAAACAAAAAAAAGTGAGGAGGTCATAAGAACTGCCGACAGAAGTAAAAACTGAAAACAATGAAATAAATGTGTTCTCTTTTGAATTTTTATGTTAATTATAGTGTGAATAACAATATATAAATTGCAAAATTTGTTTATTAATATTATGAACATTATTGTGGTTTTCATATCTATCGGCATTCAAAGCAATCATTATATACATTTTTATAAATTCTATTAATGACTTAAACGTTTAATAAGCCACGAAATATTAATATTACATATACATAGGCCTCTACACTACACGTCACAAGTCTGACACAAGCCGTGCAAGCGCAATACGGCCGGTATTGCTGACGTAAGATGTCATGACGCGAAATTACGAATTGATCTCCTGCCAAAAAACCAACTAGCCTAAAGAAGATTTCACTTTAAAAAAAACCGAACACGTATTCCTTGGCTGACAGTTGAACCTGATACAGTGAAGTTATATATCAGATTAGCCTTTGCCCGCGACTTCGTTCGCGTGGAATAGTTATTTTGGGCTAACGCTAACACGCAGCAGAAGCTCTCAAGACGAAAAAAGTCACGATTTGAAAACATTTTTCATTGGTGTTCCGCTTCTATTGATCTTAGCGTGGTTATATATAGCTATATAACACTAAAATAGATTTTCAAATAGAACCAGTAGTTCCTGAGATTACCTCATACAACGTCACAAGCTCACAAACTTTACCTCTTTATAATATTAGTATAGATAAGACGTTTCTTTGCACTTCCGTCTGGAATTGATTGGCCGCTATAAGTCAATGCTACAGAAAATAGTTTATTTAATTCGCATAATGTGTACCTGAAACAATAACAACTTAAGGCGTCATTGGTTTACGGTTGAAATTGTAGCTGTTTGACTGTTGCTATGTAGTTGTAATATATAGAAGCTAAAATTAATTAAAATATTATGTAGATTAATATATAACGTATCACAATCGATTATACGTTTTTCACTTCATGACAGAGCCTCATAAAATCGATGGTGACTATCTAGGAACACCGCGTGACGTTGGCTTTTGGTTATATTTTTCAACTAAAATGTTTTCTGTTGTCAACAAAAGTTTCATTCTATCGTGTGTCTTTCTGACACATCCTGATGTTATATAGTTTTATTTCATTAATGTATACCATTTTTTTTTATAAATGACTATATTTCCTAAAATATAAAATGAAAGTCTTTGAATAGAGTCCTCACTTTACGTTAAAAACCTTCGATTCTGACGAGGGCCCTTTACCGCATGCGTTTTTCCTTTTTTCAATAACAGTCAATACTAACAAATAAAGATTTTAAGGTACACAATCAAATTGTTATCTACAAATTGAAAACGAAAGCTATCCATCCAAAACAACGAACAAAAAAAAGATTTGAATTAAATCATGGTCTGGCTGCAGGAAAATGAGAAAGTATTCGCTAATGAGATCGGAGGTCGTACAGTGTTTTTTAAATTAATATTTTGTTTTAAAACTGTTGATTCTTTCGTGACAAGACCCCTGAAAGGAATATAAAAGCTGTTAAGTCTGTTATATTATTATTAATAGCACAGGAGGAAATAACTGGGTTCCGGAGAAAATATTTTTTCATTCATAAGTTTAGTAAACGATGCAAAATATAGAGTGTTTGATTTCAAACGTTATTAAAATGTTTCTCCTATGTTATACATAGTAAAGAAATAAATAAAATATACAAAAAGTTTGCATTTTAATCCCAATTCTAATTAATATTAGATTATTTTTTTTCGAACTGACTATTTTTTTGACCTAGCAAGGTCTTAATAGCTTCACCGGACTATTAAGGCGAGCGCTTAAGGCATTCAGCCGATTTTATTTGGGCAACTAACTCAAGGGTGCATGGCACACCTTGACTTGCGCAGTCTTGAGCTAACCTAAGCTAAACTACATATTCATACTTATATGAGTTATTGAAACATATATGTGTACCAAGCATATATACCTCAATAACTCCAATGTGTATTTTTTGTCGGATAATTTTTCTAAACTATTTTAGTTCGATAAGGGAAAAAGAAAAATAAAACTCTTTCACTTTCACGTGTAAGCATGTGTGCGTGCAACTGTGTGGAGGTGATATGTTTAATGTTGTTGCAGTGTTGTAAGATTTTGTGTAAGTGTATCGCGCAAGCAGCGTCCTCAAGGGTTCCACGCCGAGGGAACGGACCTAGACTTGAGCCGCTGCCGAGGGGGGCCTAATCTGATGTCTGGGAGTAATATTAAAAATGCCAGTGTAACTTACTTTGTTTATTTGTGATTGTTTCACGCCTTTACTACTCGATCGATCCTCATGATTTTTTGCATACATATTATTAGGAATACATAAAAAGAAGTACTTGTTATCTAGAAAAAAAAAAATTCTTCCCAAGAGATAAGTCAAACTTATAATGCAATCATAACCGCGAGTAAAAGATGATAAGCCACAAAAATACAGTTCTTTTGCATCACTATAATATTACAATAAAACATTTTGAAATATCAATAAATATTTTTGCTTATAAAGTAAATGGGAACTTATATGTGGTATTAAAACTCACTGCATTCCGAGGTTATTATGTGTATATTTAACAAAACATGTGATATTTTGTGACAATTATAATTATCTATTGTTTATTTCTTTAAAGAAAACAATAAAATTATATAAAATTAGCTAACGTTAATCTAATATATGTTATTTTGCAATATTTTTTATTAAAAGTACTGAGCTCGTGACGTCATCCGCTTGGAACCCTTAATTAATAAACAGCTATTAACAAAATCATCTGAATGCATTACGTCCATTTACTTATCTACTTTTCTTTCGTACGTAAGTTGCATCGATTTTTTTTTTCATTCGACTTACAATTACCTTTTTAAATACTAGACCGATTTAAATAAAATAAAGACTAAAGGTTACTCGAGGATATGATTTTAATGGTGATGTTTTATCGTGAATGCAGTACCTTCTTTAACAGTAATGCGTGGTCGAGCAAACTGACAGCCAGATAGACCGACAAGCATTTTTAAAAATGATTGTAAACAGAAGATTAGTTTGTATTTTTTTGTTGCGAGAACAAATGATGTATAATTTTTCATAATAATTACATTTTGTAACTTCAATGTCAATTTTTTTTTTAATAGTCCTGTATTTATTTTTCAAGAATTATTCTTGTACCATAAAAACACTTTTAATGAAAACTATACCTAAAGTACGTATACTCTATTTTTAAATAAATTAGTTGTACATATTTTAAAACGGTACCCCAAAAATAATAAAAACCCGTGTAACCGATACACAGATCGATAAGTTTGTTCAACATTAGGTATTTTATCCGCGCGAAAAAGAAATAGGCAATAATCCGATGCTTTGAAAGCGTATCGCTGGAGATAGAGCCTCCGTTTGATAAGATAAAATTGTCTCGGACACTTGTGTATTTTGGTTTATCGAGCAAAATTTTTGACAAATATTTTTTTTACATTATAAATGTAATTTTACCACAATTTATCCGTAGTACGTTGAAGTCAAGAATTGTTTTGAAATCGTTAAAATTTAGAAATATCGTATTTTATATAAAATTCTTAATAATCGAATACCTTTAAACGAACAATTCTTGTATATTATTATATATTCAGGATCTCGGAAACGGCAGCAGCTATTACCGTGAAACTTATTATGTAAGTGATTTCGGGGACGATAAATCGATCTAGCTAGATTTTATTCGTAGAAAACTTTATCTGAGTTTTCAGGCAATGAAAAAATATAGCTAGACTATAAAGGTAAATTTCGTTGCCGCTATCAAAACAAAAATAACTCAGATGGAAATCGGCTGCTTCAAAAATTCGTTTAACCCCAGTTCGAATACGAGTGATAGCAAAAGAGACATACTTTTTTTTAAATAAAGGAAAATACTAATTTTCTGAGGTAAACCTAACAATTTATTTTGATTAAAAATATCTTTTAAGAACCGAGCTAGGCTCGGTCGCCCAGGTACTAATGCTTATATAAGTAACAATAGTTACTTTTATGAACTTAATGATATAGTAAACTACTAAATACCTGTGATTTCATTCAAGTTGAATTATAACGTAAAATAGCAATAAAATAAAGTCTAGTGAGAACTAGAACGGAGGTCGTAAATAAACATCTTGTTGTCCCAACTTTCACGCGTGAAAACGCCTTCGTGCGGGAAAGAGTGACGAAGTGGGAAGAAAACAAAAACAATTACTTATAAATTTGCGAGCGTACTTTCCTGCGTTCTATCCTGAAAAGAAAAAGATCATGAAAACCATATCTTATAAAAGTAGGGAATCTCTGTGTACCTACTAATATCTATTTTTATATATAAATACGCGTATCTATTAAAAATATATATTAACTCAATTCGATAGAAATAATAAATCTCTTGCAAAATGGATCCTAATATACCTATGTATGTATTTTTGATTAGTACTGTGCAAGGGAATGGTTTAAATAGTTAATTCTATAATTGCTTTGGCCACTAAATAAAAACAAAATGTACATTTACTGTTCTTCATTACAAAATCTATATTAAAATCTATATCTACCTGTACATATAATAAGAACGTATATCTGATGTGTCTGTACGTTTTAGATTTTTTTTTTAATTGTTGCAGATGTCTTGGAATCTATACTGATATTATAAAGAGGTAAAGTTTGTGACGTTGTGAGTTTGTGACGTTGTAGGGGGTAATCTCAGGAACTAGTGGTCCGATTTGAAAAATTCTTTCAGTGGTATATAGCTCAATTATAGAGAAAGGTTATAGGCTATATATTATAACGCCAAGACCAAATAGATAATGAATAATGTTTCAAAATCGCAGTTATTTTTCCCTCTTGAGAGTTTCCACTGCGTGTTAGCGTTAGCTCAAAGTAACTATTCCACGCGAACGAAGTCGCGGACGGTAGCTAGTAAGGAATAAAATACATTTCAATCATTTTTAGAAATGTTTGTCTGTTTGTTTGAACACGCATTATTGCTAAAGTACTGCGTAACCAGTAGAATCAGATAGATTCATCAAATGTGTACTAAAAAAAATATAAGTTCCTAAATTGCTCGTTGACAACGATTTTTAAACAAAAATCCAATATGCACACTTGACGTATCACAGCCGGCACACAAAAATAAGTGCATTATGCAGTCATTTCAAATAGTCTCGCATCGTTTGAGTCTTTGTAAAAAACACTATAAATCATTAAGATAAGGTTCAATTTGTAAAATTATAAGTTTATCGCATAACTACATACGTATGTATATTAGGGAGTTTGTGTGACCAGTTTGGAGCGCTACTTTTATTCAAGACTGTGTGTCTTGGGTTTTTACAACATACAATTAGGTTTATTGAAAATGCTTGCTGTTTTTAACGGCCGTGTGTCACAAGCGAACAGTTCAACGGGAAAGAAAATTTATTCTGTCACAAACACTCCTTGCTGTGACACCGTGAATCCCTGTTAACTGAACTTAATGACTGGCCATTCGACTCATTAATTTAACTGTCCTTTTTATGGCCGAGTCTTATTACGGGGCATTCATTACTTTGGGGTTTAGGTGAAAAATTTATTCACAAAAAGTTTATTCTTTTACCAACAAGGTGCCGTGAGAAATAACGTACTTTACTGATTTTTTACTTTCATTTTATAATTGTGAGTATTTATCATTCTGTTTAAGCATCATGATTCATATAAAATGCCTTTCCCAAAGAATAGAAACAAGGGATGCGAATTGAAAATAAAGCTGAGCCGTCACGGGACGCCTGACCGATGTGAAACATGAAATTTTTTATGTATTTGTTATATGCCTAAAATAACAGATTACGATAGGAATCAGCTATGGCATAATGAAAAAATAAAGCATTAGATTAGTGTTGGTGTTGGGATGTAAGGGGTGCCGAGTAACATCTTAAGACTTGAGACACCCAAGCCAACCTCACCTGCACGTGGTGCACCCTGCTGATCAACGAACGAGGCAATGGCGATAGCGGGGTGGTAGGGTTATACAGCCCGATTGGGTCGCAACCACCGTGTACATGGCGAAAAGCCCGTTATAGTGACTCGCTTTTGCGCGTCGCGTTTCGGGATCAGCCTGTGCATATCCAGTACCGGGTGACTTTCGTCATTATAGCCGGCATGACAGCGGCGACCGACGATGGATGATCTCTATCGTGGTGGTCGCCACTGTTCTTGGATTGTACTATGCTTACCATCAGGCATAGTGCAGTCACTTTGTCGTGCTTTAATAAAAAAAAATATAATCTGGTCACTACTCCCAAATGTATTTCAAGTGACGATTTAACATGCTCCCTCTGAACTTAGTACCTGAATGTCTCTCCAGGATTAAAGCCTTCATATGAAGCTCCAAGAATCTGACTACTCGCCCACAGCATACTTGTTATTTAAAGTTCTCAAGCCATCTTTATTTCTCGCTGTAAAAATGCAGTCACATTATTGAAGATAATAGACGCTCTAACTTTGATGAAAGATTTGACTGAAATTGAATAACATTTACTTAATAGTCGAGCCGAAACTAGGAAAGATGCTACTATACACTTGTGTGACGAAGTGTCTAGATCCAATCTTGACTATTGTATGCAAGTCTACACTTGAGAGCTGAGAGCATTTCTATCTACATTTAGAATGTTAACCATCTAAGGTACGGGACACATATAAAGCTTTACGGGACTATTTTACTAATTAGTGCAAAACTGGACTTCATCTGGCATTACGGAAAGCTTAGCCTCCTTATCCTTAATCCAACAACAACAATCGAATAAGATGTCAACTGATACAGAAACACTACACTGACAATAGTTACGACAAGTTATACATAAATGTGACTAGCTCAACTGTCTGAGTGTGTATGCCCAGCATCTACTCGTCGTCGGGTTCTTCTCGCCCGTCCTCTGGTGTACAGGGCGTGCGGGGAATCAGTATCAGGGCTGTGCCCTCTGACTGAAGTCTCTCTCTCCTCCCGTGATGACGGGAGTGTCCTTCCTGCGGGGGTGGAACCGTCTTTAAACGGTTCGCCCCTATGGTTCTCTCAGACGTCGTTGTCTCGCTCTCCAGTTGTCTCTTTTCCCGGTCGCGTTGTCTCTCTCTTTTGTCTAAGCATTCCCATCGCGTATGTGATGCTGCTTTGCAGAAGCCTGAAGTTTTCCTCGATAACGTGGATTTCTCTCTCGTTTTTGGCCTTCTTCATGTCGGCTATGTATCTAGCTGACAGTTCGTCATGGCGCAGCTGCAGCTCAGTCTGACTACAGAGCATATTCGGAGTCTTAGGGCTCGGGCGTTCTGGGTCGGGTCGGATCGGCTGAGCCTGTTGTGCCGGGAGGGCTACAGCCTCTTCCTGTTGGGCTACTTCCGACTTGCGTGGGCGTCTTCTGCTCCTAGTCTTCTTGTTTATTTTTCCTCGGAGAGGAGGGTTGTTGGCGGGGGCCATCAATGACGCCCCCGCACTCTCTAAGGATGTCTCAGCCGCCGGCCTGGGTCGTCTTGGTCCCGTGGTTCGGGCTACGGTTCCGGCTCGGCGGTTTCTAAGCTCCCGTTTGAACACGGGGCAGGCTCTTCTATTGTTCGCCGTGTGGGCGCCCCCGCAGTTGGCGCAGGTCGCCTGTGCCTCTTTTGGGCGGTCACAATGCCGGGCGGTGTGTGGGCCACCGCACCGGACGCAGGCAATCTTTCTGTGGCATTGTAGGGAGGAATGCCGGAACTGCTGGCAGCGGAAGCACTGCGCGAGCCGGCGTTCCCCCCTCCAGGCTTCAACTTGAATGGGCATGCTCTGTATCTTGTTTACTTCATAGATCCCGGATATTAATCCGAGGGTGCGCTTGAGGACGACGTAGAAGACGCACCCCTGTCTTCCTCGACGTCCATTGATTTGCCGGGCGTGTTCTGGTTCGAATCCGTGACCTCTTAATGCGTCTATTATTACTTGCGGCTCTGTGCCGCAAGAATCCTTGCTGCGTGTGGGGTGAGTAGGTGAACCACTCTAGCCCCTCTTGTTTTCCCAAGTAGTCTGTTGTGATCCGGTACTCTTCTTCATCCAGAGGTATGAAACGGACCCCTTCGCCGTACACGAATACGTTGGGGCCGCGCCCCAACTTGGCCTCCAACTGTGGGAGCTGCACAGCCCAGTCGGGGAGGCGCTCGACCACAATCGGAGGGTAACGCGGTCCCGACGCGGTAGGTGAGGCGGGGGACGAGGTATTGTCCGAGGACGCGGCAATAGCGCTGTCGCTCGGTAGCGGCGCTTTAGGGTTCCGTCGGCGACCCTGTTGCGGATCGCGCGCAGATGGCGCTGCGATCGACGCATATGTTTGTTGCAGGCGGGCAACTTTACACGGCGGAGCGGGGGCGGGTGCGGGTGCGCGCACCTGCTTCGCTGGGCGATCGGTTACGGCGTCGCGCGGTGTTGAGGCCGACGCGGGGGCCGTAGTGTTGGCGTTCTTCTTCTGCTGGTCGTCAGATGATTTCTTCTGCAGGACTTCTAATGAGGCTGGTGTAGTCTCGCGATTCGCGGCGTGCCCAGCATCGGGTTCACTGCGCACGAGGCGCAGCGCTCGACCGAGCGGGCTAGACGGAACGTCCGGAATCGCGGGTAACGCGAGCGTACCACTGGCCGCTTGTGAGAGCGCCAGTACGTCTTCCGGGGTGGGCAGACGGCCCTCGGCGGCGGCTTCCCGGACGCGCAGGAACAGCGCCAGCCACCGAGCCATCCCCTCCGACAGGGTCCCAGCTACAATTAGCTGGGCGAGAGTGAGAATATCACTCTCGTACGCCACTGCCGAAGAGGACGCCCCTGCAGCCGGCGGCTGCCCCGCGCGCGAGGTCGACGGGCGAGGTGCAGGAACAGCAGCAGTGCGTAGTCCGGAAGGCGTAGCGTGGGTCGGTGCAGGTGGAGCGGAGGCAGGTCCGGTGGGCGAAGCTGTGGTCGTCGGGTGGCGGTCTGTTTGGTCCTGAAAAGGACCTTTTTCGGATCGTCGGCTCGACGCAAGAGGCGGAGCGGACGAGGAAGCGCTAAACTTGCGCATCGTCACGTAGGTCGGAGCTCGGGCTCTAGGACAACCTCGCACGCGCAGACGATGGAGCCGTCTAGCATCTACTCGTGGGTCGCCTTTTAAGGCATCAAGATATATAAACAGCCGATATCTCCAACCAATGTCATCTCACATCGGGGGTAAATAATAAACAGTAGATAAATTCAACCAATGGCATTTGAGGCCATTAGTAACACTCTCGCTATAGTCAATATCACGGTATCACAGGGCTCAGTTGATAGCGAAAGTACAATATGGAATTGATTAGCAACAAAATATAGTCTAATGCTACTTAAAAACATTTAGGTATCCCAACTTTCGTAATAATCAGTCAGACAATCTTTGGGCACATCAATTTTAAGCACACCATGAATGTATTTTTTTTATACCATTCGTGGCAAACGAACATGTGAGTTCTCTGATGGTAAATGATCACTACTATTGATGGACACCTGCTATCAAGGAATCACAGATGCGTTGCCGGCCCTTGAGAAAGGAAAATTGCTAGAAAATCTTATTAAAAAGTTGTCTTTCTCTCGTTGCAGGTTCTATTTAGCAGTAAAATTGCAGCGCTCACTTCTAGTCTTTTTATTGAGTCTATTTTATTTGCAACGTTTCTGTGAGCATTTTTTTTTTTTGGTTATAAAAACTACGTCGACGACTTGAAAAGACGGGGTTTTTTCTCTCAATTTGATTTGTGATAAAAAAAATAAAACGATCTCTTTGTAGTCCAGTCACTAGGAAATTCACGATTCAATCTATAATATGAATATGAAATTAATAGAATAAACCAAAAGTTGTGTATAATTCAGGTATATACTGAAATCAGGGGGTTCTGTACTTTTGGCCATTAATTCTATAGGGTGGTAGAGCCCCGCTGAAGTTATTTTTGGTTTCAGCATGAATGGCTTAGCTCGCCCGGAGTAGCATAACCCTCTAATAGAAAACCGATGTAAAGTAACAGTGCTTGCATTGTTGCGTTTCGTTCGGTCAGTGAGATCGCCGGACTACCACCTCTCCTCACCCCTCCCCTCTCCTCTTCCATTCCTGTCCCCCTCTCTCCCAACACAGGCTGGCAAACGCACTTGTGACTCTCATTGTGTTGCAAGTGTCTATGGACGGCGGTGATCACTAAACATCAGGTGACCCACCTGTTCGTTTGCCTCCTATGATATAAAAAAATAATAATAATAAAAGCTCGTAACCGATTTGAGAAAGTTGGTGTCATTGATCAACATTTTTACCTACGACTTTGTCTCCTTAGCTCGCGAATTTACATTATTATTACGAATCCTACCAACTAGAAACACCGAACACTGAACGTTGACGTAATAATGGATTAAAAAAAAATTAAAACATTATCATTCAGCTATTCGTTATTATTATTGATAACGACAACGACCAACTAGAGACCAATAATCTAATATTATATTATAACTAACACGAAAAGAAAATACTACGTTACTCACACTCAGGTAAATGATACGTTATATGTATATATTAATTTTAGTATAGTATTGTTATAACAAATCGCATTACGACACAAATTTGTTATTATTTGTAACTAACAGCAGAGTAACTGACAACTAATTATAATATATTATAAATCATTGTAAAATAACATATTCTAATTAATTACTAGCATAGTTATGGCTGTTACCCTTTGTAATTAATATGAGTTATTTATAATTTTTATCTGATTTTATTTTCTGTGGAGACAGTCTTAAGTTTTTTTTCATTATTTTGAAAAACTCAATAGGTTATACAGGCCTCTTATTATTATTCAAGCTATGTTACGCGGGTTTAATCTCTGCACGAAATTGAAATTTATGGTAAAACCTAACTGTTAATTAGCTGTTTAGGTATTTAATATGTAGTATTTAAAAATATTTGTTCTATCGGACCCAGCGGAAGTTGTTCCGTCCTGATAATTAATAAAAAAACCTGACGAATTATATACCTAAATCGTCCTCATGAATCACTTCATCTACTTGTGAAAAGCGCATAATCGGTTCAGTTGTTTTTAAGTTTGTCACGAACAGACAGACAGACGTGGTAGAGGATTTTGTTTGTTTCATATGATAATGTGATTGGAATTGAACGGCCGCATATGAAATTTAGTCTTCGTATTTGCTATTTTTTATATTTACACTAGTGGTTCCTGCGGAGGTTGTCCCATCCCGATTATAAAAGAAGCTATTATCTGACCGTGAAAAAGGAGGTCAGTGACGTACACACGTACAGAAAACAAATTATATTTATTATATTATATTTTGGGGTGTAAGGGGTGTCCCGTAACATCTTAAGACTTGAGACACCCAAGCCAATCTCACCTGCACGTGGTGCACCCTGCTGAATAACGAACGAGGCAATGGCGACAGCGGGGTGGTAGGGTTTTACAGCCCGACTGGGTCGCAACCACCATGTATATGGCGAAAAAGCCCATCATAGTGACTCGCTTCTGCGCGTCGCCTTTCGGGATCAGCCTGTGCATATCCAGTACCGGATGACTTTTGTCATTATGGCCGGCATGACAGCGGCGACCGGCGATGGGTAATCTGTCTCTCGGTGGTTGCCGATGTTTTTCGATTGTACTATGCTTAACATCAGGCATAATGCAGTCACAATGTCGTGCTTCAATAAAAAAAAATAAAAGATACAATCAAGAATGGATTTGTTATATCAAAATATTATATATATATATCTTGAAGTTAACTAGAGTATAAGGAATCAATCAACATAGTAACATTTTTAAACTCATTCCTTATGTCGGTGAGTTTTGTAAGTGTAAATTTGTGAAATGAAAACTTCTTAAAGCGCGTTGACCCGTATTTCTGATAGGAGATAAGTCTTTTTTTTCTCGAACTGACTACGCTATTGACCTAGCAAGGTCTTAACAGCTTCACCGGACTACTTCCAGGAGATAAGTCGCTAATTTCGCGTCATATATGTAAGCATAACCGGCCGTATTGGATTTACGCAGCTTGGGTCAGACTAGCGACGCGTAGTGTAGGGGCATGTGTATATCAAATATTGATATTTTGCAACTCAACATACGATTGATTGATTAATAGACTTTATAAGAACGTATATACGAGCGCCAAAAGATATGACAACCACACTAATAAATTCAATAAACAAATTCTGAAATTTATATATTGTCATTCATACTTAATTAGTATGAAAATTCAAAAGAGAACACATTTTTTTTGAGATTTCTGGGAACAGAAATGACTCTATGACTGCATCGCTTTTTTTCACAGGTGTTCGTTTTATAACGTAAGTACAGACTTAAAATGCATTCCTTATATAGCGTGTTAAGTTAAGTTATCGTCCGTAGTGTTTCTGAGTAGACATATTGCTAATTTTAATGATACATCAATAAACAAGTTTAGTTAAAATTAAAACTTAAACACTATTAACATTATAGGTGCAAAGTATTACAAAGTTCACTCAACATCAGAGGCAACGGGTACAAAACAAATAGTAAGGACTCGAATACTCATGAAAACTGTTACTCCGGTCCTAAGTGGGCGTTTAGTGGAACGATTATTACCGTCCATTAGTCTTAATCTCGGTTTTCGCTGAATTTAAGAATTTATCTTCTCAGAGTATTAAACTTGTAATCCCTTCAGTGACACAAACAAACAGTTTAAATAAAGATCGGTATTGTGATTTATAGTTACGACCACAGAAGCACTTAGCTATAATTATTTCTACATCATAATGTTTATTTTCTTGAGATTTCGCAAGCGACTTTCTCTCGACGGTATTAAAAACGATTTAGAGAATACTAATCCTAAAACTAACATTTTTTTTTACTAACGTGGGGACGTGAGGCATTTTTAGTGGGAGTGCACCTCGGAGTATCCAGTCGTAGCCCAGTTTCTACAAGAGTGGACTCAAGGTCGACCTTTGTGAAACCCTATACCTTGTTCTACGCCGGACAATCTTTTCGTCGTTGTCCACATAGGCACCCCGCCTATTCTCCAGGTATGCTTCCAATACCCCCGCAAATACGAGAGTACCTACCGTATATTTCCGGGCGGCAACTATTGAAGGCGTTGGCGTTATCAAGAGATATTGCCAAAACTCTATTCCTCTGGGAGTTCGCTTCTGTGGACAACTACTTTATGAGGGTCTATAGCAGAATGCCCTGCCCAAAAGTCGAATTGTGCGTCCATTAAATTTGGGCCTGCTCTAAGTGTTGGACCACCCAAGTAGCAGTCACCCTCTCCAGTGCCTTTTTGGCGTTGTTCAGCAGTAAGTCTAACTAATACTATGTATCCGAAAGTGAGCTTGTTTGTTACGATTTCAAGTCTTAACTACTCAACCGGTCATCATGACATTTTACATGCTCTTTTTCACTTTTTCAGGGGTACAGAAGAAAATGTTTCATTTAAAAATAATATTGTTCTCGAAAGATAAATCAAATCAATATTACGGAGTGTGAAACCGCGCGTAGAAGCTAGACGTTTCTGAGAACAGACAGTTTCAGACAGTTGTTTGTTCAGTGATGTTTTTCACAGGCATCGTATGCAAACTGTATGAAAGAGAGAGAAAGGGATGTAACATTCTATTCTTACACGATGATCTATTCTAATCAACTCAAATCGCAAGCCACTTTAAGAGATACAAAGAATATATCTTAATTTTATAAATTGATATGTAATGTAATCCACAATTGCTATATGCAGAATATATATTTATTCCTATAATTTTCAGTAGCCTTTATCCAGTATTTGTACGAATAACAAACGTGGATAGGTTATCGTGCCAGAGTGAATTCTGTCGAGTGCTATAAATACAAGTAGCGCTTTCGGCATCAGTCACACGAGACATAAACCCGGAGCTAGTAACGCTTAATATTGCAAGATGCTATCACTTTCTTTTAAAAAGTTGTGTAAATTAAAATTATAAATTATTAGATCTAATGAAAAGAAACATCAAACCCGATTTTTACCAAGGTAAACTTATCTCCATATTAAAAATTAAAAATATTATATATTTTAGAAAGTACAGCCTTTATATCTGTCACTTTATTAGAATTCTTCAGTATTTTTATACAAGCAATATGTTTTACAAAAACATAAATTATTTAATATACAGGTTAATTCAATGAATAGTTTAAAAGAAGATATTTAACAAGAAACGCCCGTACAATAAATGTAATTTTATATATGTGAACTGCTATTACAGCCAAATTTTTACGTGACAAAATAAACATAACATTTTGACAATGCAACACATTAATACATGTCAAATCTAGTAATTTTGTCTATAAAAGGAGATATAATAGTCCTTCAAAGCATTTAATTTATTGTCATTGTTTAGGATCTAAATGCTGTATACAGAGAAGCTATATAGCAAATACTTATATATAAATATTATGTAATGTTCAGCTATGTATAATATATTTGTACTTCTTAAACACAATGTTGTTTTAAATACAACTAGTAATTATTGTTTTAACTTAAATAAAGTTGCTATACTGTAACATAAAACATCTCCAACTCCGATATCATACGTTCGAACAAATTGGAGATGTCAGCGGCTTCGGTCGATGGTAATCCACTAACGTTGATGACTTCCGACAGCCATAGACTGGACCATATGCATTTGGACTGAGAATTTATCTCTTAAAATTACCCTTCGTTGTTACACAGAGACAATATATCGAAGTAATTGAAGTGTAAGGTTTTTTTGGCCTGTTGAACAGTTAATGAGAGTGAAACGTTACGATCGGGTTGTTGACAGTCGTTCTTAGTCGGATAGATCCGACATCAAGTTCGCTCGGATTGGTAACCCACCGGATAACCAGGTCGTCATAGCATGTTAACTTTTTTTTTTTTTTCGAGATGTCTACGCTATTGACCCAGCAAGGTCTTAACAGCTTCACCGGACTACAAGCATGTTAACTATTTGATAATTACGTCTTTATTATTACCTATTATAATCTATACTAAAATTATAAAGTCAGGTTTGTTTGTTTGTCTGGTTGAATTCGCTTATCTCAGGAACTATTGGTCCGATTTGAAAAAATCTTCTAGTGTTAGATAAGCCGTTTATCGAGGAAGTCGTGTGCAGAAGCTATTAATAAAATAATAGTATACTATCTGGCTCGTTCACATGTTGCTGTAGCTTAGTTATTACACGTTGAATTAAAATTATAACAAAGAATTCTGTGTTATTAGGCAGAGTCTGCCTAAAAACTGTGGGGGTAATTCAAAAGAACACATGAAAATTATATAAAACATGATACAGAAAAAGCGAAGTTACGTTGTATATATATTAACAGAACACGTGCACCTTAAAATAAATTGGAGTTGGAAAAATAAATTTAAAATTGAAACTTGGCGGCATCTATGAGATATCAATAACAGTCGATTCTACAGTTTTCTGTCACCAAATTAATTTAAAATTCCATCTGTTCGAAACTGTTGAAATTTACAATTTTTTTTCTTTTTTTTTGTGTCATATAGGAGGCAAACGAAAATGCGGGTCACTTGTTAAGCGACCACCACCGTCCATAGACACTAGCAACCCCAGAAGAGTCGCAAGTGCGTCGGCAGCCTGTGTTTGGGGGAATGGAGTGAAAGAAGGAGGGGTTAGAGGAGAGGGGAGGGGAAACAGGTCTCCGGCGCTCTCACTGACCGAACAAAACGCAATAATGCAAGCACTGTTACTTTATGTCTATTTTCTGTGAAAGGATGGTACTACCCCGGACGAGCCGACCCATTCATGCTGAAACCAATAATAGCTTCAACGTGGCTCTACCACCTACAACAAACCTTTCAACAAACTGATGAAATTTACACACTAATAATAGTAATCAACATTAATTGAAATATACAATTATCCTGTCACTCAAGTTGGACCAAATTATACATAGTTTTTGAATTAATCGTGGACAAATATCATAATACTGAATTATCTATACTAATATATAAAGCTGAAGAGTTTGTTTGTTTGTTTGTTTGTTTGTTTGTTTGGTTGAACGCTATGATCTCAAGAACTACAGATCCGATTTAAAAGTTTCTTTTAGTGTTAGATAGCTCATTTATCGAGGATGGCTATAGGCTACCTATCATCACGTTAAAACCAAAAGGAGCTGAGCACTAATGAAGAATGTCTCAAAATCGGGCTACTTTGGAAGCTTCCGCTGCGTGTTAATGTCAGTATTATATGCGTTGCCATGGTAACGCGATAACATTCTATCGAAAATATTTTCATGGTTTATTTTGTGTTCCTATTCAAAAGGTTTATTCTACGTTACTTTTGTTTCCAATTTTTAATTATACGTGGTACGTTTATATCGGAAACATTTCTAAAGTTTATTTTGTGTTGCTATTCAAAATGTTTAGTAGTAATAATATTCGTCCAATAAGATAGTCGAAGGAATTAATCCATACTGCCAATTCTGAAGTTGTCAATATAGGTATTTTTCTTCTATGTCCAAGATAATGTTAATGTATAAGAGCCAAATACTCTATATAATATTTCGTAAATTTTTATATTCATAATTTTCAAGACCACAGAGTTCATGCTTCGTGGTATTATTTTTCTTTCATTTCACTTATGCAAAATAAACGAACCATATCACATAAAACGTCACAAATTTAACACAATATAGAGACAAATAACATAAGATTATTAATAAAATATAAATCCACTAGATGACAGACTAAAATTCCGCCAAAAACTCCTCAAAAAATTTATTTCTACTTTAGTTTTGTTCCCAATTCTTGATTTGTGATATACTACGTGTAATAAAAGTAAAGTGAGTGTATTTTATATTAGGAATATATGAGATGCTACAAATATCAACATTTTTTTTTTAATTCTATCGATATGTCTGTTGTGTTTTTTTATTTGTTCCGGGTAATCTCCGAAACGGCTAGACCTATTTGAACGGGAATTTTACGGGCAAATAAGTAACTAATTGGCTGTTTTATTTTAAACTAGCGGGTTCAGCAGACGTTGCCCGCCCTGATAATAAGACAAACTATACCTATACCTTGCCCAAGAATCATTTTATATATTGTTAAAAACGACATGAAGATGCGTTCTGTAGTTTTTGATCTTATCGCGAACATACATATATACAGACGTGGAATAGGACTTTGTTTTACACTATGTAGTGATAAACTGTTATCCGTGCATTCGTCGTTCGTGTGACGTGCGCTGTACTGGAGTCCAAGAATAAATATGTACATATGTATATGTATTTATGCCAAAAGGCAGCAAACCGGCTGACGGCCCACCTGATGGTAAGTGGTTACCATCGCCTATGAACAACTGCAACACTAAGGGCATCGCTATTGTAATTGAAAGTCATATCTTTATATTTGATTTAAATTATAGCAAGGTATGATAATAACTTAATTATATCGACACTATGGACATATTATATTTATATAATAAAAGGTTTAACACATATTGTTCGATAATGTTTAGCTTAATATTTTCATTACTTTCTTATATAGTGTAAGTGAGCACTGAGGGTGATATATAACAGTTTAAAGTTCCAGTTATGTGGTTGATGATAAATCCTATTCCATTCGATTCACTATTAGTATTCACATATATAATGTACACGTTACCTGTTACAGTAGATGATGTGCGTGTCATACTTACAGTTATTTTTGAAAGAGTATTATTGTAATTTACAATAGATGTGTGATCACAATTTTAAACATCTAATATATTTAAAAAATGCGTGCGAAGCCGCGGGTAACAGCTAGTATAATATATATATATATTTAGATTGTTCCTTAATACGCCGACAATAGGAATGTAAGGCTAAATTTATTGAACAGTCACTCTGATTCACAATAAACTTTGTTCGTATTTCTTCAGAACTGAAACATAATAGAAAATGTGTTAGAAGTTACTACAAATTACTGGTTTGTAGTTTCTTATTATTGACAAGTTTGAAGACAAGGATTAACGAGTTTGGCTTAGTTATTTTTGTTGTCTGACAAAAGAAATTGTTTACACAAGCACTGAAAAGTGTTGAAATTTTCAGGTCCTTTAAAATTATTCATATACAAATATTTTTATGTTTAACCTGGACGACGATGAGATCAAAACAAAACTCAGTATCTGAAATAAGAGAAACGACCTTTAGTGTAAATAATAGCGATGTCGATTTCAAATTAACATAAGAATTTAAAAAAAAATACATGCAAAAGAAATTGCCTATACTGATGACAGCTCTCTACAGATTATATATTTGCCACAGATTACTACAGATAAATCTGTGGTTTCCGCTTTAGTATTACAATATTAAAATTAAAGTAAATTATATTTTACATTCATATCTATCTAACACCTTTAAACGAGCCATTCTTGTATATTTTTATATTGTTATATATTTAGGATCTCGGAAGTGGCGTCAGCAATTTCCGTGAAATTTAGTATGTAGGTGATTTCGGGGACGATAAATCGATCTAACTATATTTCATTCACAATAACTTTTTTTTATCTGTGTTTTCTGGCAATGAAAAAATATAGCTACAATATAAAGGTACATTTCACCGCCTCTGTAAGAACAGAAATAATAGCTCTGATGGAAATCGGGTGTTTCAAAAATCCGTCTAACCTCAGTTCGAATCCGAGTGACAGCAAAAGCGATAACCTAACAGTTTATTTTAATTTAAAAATATTTTTTAAAGAACCGAACTAGGTTCGATCGCCCGGGTACTGATATTTAATAAATACAATGTTACAATTATTATGACTTTCTTTTTTTGAACATGTTTTCGGTATATCAATAATTATATTACTTCCAATATGAACACAAAAGCAAACAACATATATATAAATATTATTTTCCACTCCCGTTCATAATATAAAAGAAGAAAGGAACCATCGAGACTTAAAGCATATTTTATCATAAACGGGACAAAAAAATCACGTAAATACTAAAGAAATATCATAAAAGACCTTTACTTAGCGCTACATAACTTAAACACCCACATTATGCCTCCTCATTCTATCTCTGGTTAGCCCGCCAACATCTATTTACTGTTTGTATTAAGTAAACTGAACCTTAACACAACTCCATACAGTATATGAAAAGTAAAAGTTCAATAATGTACGAAAATGTAGAGTGTGCTTAAAAAACCGCTTTCATTTGTCTCCGGCAGATGCAGCCGAATCAAGTGCGTGGCTAGTAAAATAGTGAAAAAAAATAATAACTATAAAACATTCATTCGTTCATTCATTGGAATGAATGAACGAACGAATGAATGAAATATTTTCGGTGAAGGAAAATGTCGTGAAGAAACCATAGCATTTTTTTAAATCCGCTAAGCTAGCTACCTCACACAATTTGGAACTTTGTCGCCAACAACCCGTTGGAGTCATCCGGCAGCTGAGTCAGTTATATCTAGGTTTAGTGTGTTTGGCATCTTAGACCACATTATTATTTAATATTAGATGAGATTGTATTCAAAAACTCAAACTTATGAAGTATAGAAAGAACGTAAAATCATTATGTACTGGGATATATTATAATTATGCGAAAAGTAGAGGCGAGCATCTTAGATCACATTGTAATTTAACACCAGATATGATTGTGGTCAAATGATCAAAATCAATAAAGTATTAAAAAAAATACTTCTCCCACAACTTCAGTGTCATAATAGTCGAGTGGCTTGACTAATAAATTTGGATTCGATCTCAAGTCCAAAAATGAACTAATGATATTTTCGAGATTCACATGTAACTAATTGAAATTGCTAATGCTATTGGCTGACAAGATAATACGATATTGTGAGGAAACCTGAACCTGAGAAATATTCTTGTAGTACCATCATATGTGGGATAATATAGAGGTATGGATGTCTCAGAGTCTGAAATCTCCACTACATCATTGGCTGGTGTAGTGATTAAGCCTATATCTTGCACCCTTCTCATTGCGTTACGCACAATTGCACATATAACGTCGTAGTTTTAGTCCACTGGAAGATAGATTTAGACTTCGATACCTAGAATAAAACTGTCGTGGATTACCGCAACGCGTTTTATATACCTTTTAATACAGAAGGGTAGAAGACTCTACGACGCTTGAAATCATTACTCCAAAGATTCCATAACGTTCAATTCAGTCTATTTTTAGAATTCCATCATATTGTGTATCGAGCTCGCGTATAGGTTGTAATTCTAGAGTAATACGCTGTTTACGTGGCCCGACCACAACCGCCAGGTGATTGAGCGCTGTCCTTTGACACCGCCCAGAGGAAAAATTATGTGGTTTTTGTGAAGAAACCCGGTAAGTATTATGGTGTGTGCATGTGCCGGCATTACTCTGTCGACTTGGCGTTTCACTAATTTTAAATGTATTTAACGTGCTGGTAACATCGTATTTACCTTTGCATTATATACTATAGCTTTTAACGACTCGATAATATCTGGATTTCGCTTAATGGTAAAAAAATAAAATAAAATGAAAATTACAATACTTATTTGTAAAAAATTAAATTACAAATATTATAACCAACGATATTACAACTAATATCATTGATTATAACATAATATTTCTAGCATTGGAATCATTTAATATCTAAAATAATTGAATGAATTATTAACAAATCAAATATACTCATCCGAAATACATTAATTACTTTGGATGACGTAACATCTCTACATGAACGCTATTCTGTCTTCACCTTGAAATATCTTTATATATAAATTTCTTCTGTACCTACGTTTATATGTCACTGAACCGCTCCTAAACGGCTGGATCGATCGATGGTTTGATGTTAAGTGATCACCATCGTCCATAGACACTTACAACACCAGGGAAGTCGCAAGTGCGTTGCCAGCCTGTGTTGAGGAGGGGAGGGAAGGGTAGAAGAAAGAGGAAGGGAAGGGTAGGTGGGTCTCCAGCACTCTTACTGACCGAACGAAACGCAACAATGCAAGCACAGTTACTTCACGTCAGTTTTCTGTGAGAGGGTGGTACTACACCGAGTGAGCCGACCCATTCGTGCTGAAACCAGTAATAGCATCAGCATCACTCTTCCCCGCCCCCCCGCCAAACCAAGGGTTACGACTCCCATGGTGTTGCAAGTGTCTATGGACGTTGGTGATCACTTAACATAAGGTGACCCATCTGCTCGTTTGCCTCTTATAATATAAAATACTATGACTTCAATATTCTAGATATAATCACAGCGACCAGCTCATATACCGTTAAAATTCTCTTCGCAAAAATAGGCACCCTTAAATGTTATTCATTGAGGTTTTTATATTTTACTAAATATAGCTACAGCACATTCATTTCTATGCTAGTTAACCGACGTCAATAATTATTAGATATTTAAATACAAAAGCTACTTTTATTAACCTAGTTAGTTACTCATTACGAAAAAATAAACGCAAACAGCGCTGTGGGCGATAGAATAAAACTTCAAACAAAACATAAAAAGTCATGCAAAAAACTCTTTCATTATTGTTTCATTTGATTATTTAAGGGAAAATAAATTTGATCTCATTTTGCGGATTTTTTTTCCAAAGAGTTATTTAAAGAGAAAAAGAAATGTGTATCCGACAGGAAAACAATCATAAAATGTATACAATTATATTACAATTGAAATAATATTTTAATTCTAAAATATACACAGATCAACAGCTTTCAAATACCAGTACCAACAAAATAAATTAATTCCCACACATAAAAGCACTGCCATATAAATAGGCTGATAAAATGAAAGCCGAATAAAAAAACCGGTCCATTTCCTTATTGTGTGATTTCTATGCCCATTTGTCATTTCAAAAATAATATACAGAGGAACGGTAACGCAACATATTTCAGGTCGGAGTTCAGATACTTTAAAATACATATTTTGAATTTAACATGATACCCAACAAGATCTTTAACTGACTGGTATAGAACCTCAACTGTCTCTCGAAACAGAGCGTGTTCACGCCCACGACCATTTAACCATACATTTAAAATCACGCCGCCGAGTTCTGGGGATAAATTTAGCTCCCGCACACCAGACTAGACCCCCCCCTTGGCAGCGACTCAAGCCTAGGTCCGATCCCTCGGCGCGGAGCCCTTGAGTACGTTGCTTGCGCGAAACAGTGAAACACAAAAATTTACATCACTGCTACAACACTACATTAACACCTCCACACAGTGCACGCCACACGCTTACACATGAAAGTGGAAGGGTTTTATTTTTTTTCCCTTATTTTTTTTTTTATTATGATCACAAACTAGACGACACACAAACAATTAATTACCTTACAATTAGCTAACATCAATAAATATAAACCTCAGTGTAGGTCTTAAAATAGTGAACACAGCTTGCTTAACAAATTAACATACTTAGAAATTAAATTATAATATAGTTTTTAGTCTTAATTGAAATGCACGCAAGGGACAAGTAAATATGTCAATGAGTTGATTAATGCTATTGTATTTCGATAACATACGATAAAGAGCAGAATGTTGGCCAACATTAGTCCTGCAGTGAGGTGTCATAAAAGTTTTTCTGTTTATTATACGACTCCCAGGACGTGGCACTACAAGCTTAACCTCTTGAAGTAATTCATCGCAGTCGACCAAGCCATGAATTAACTTATATAGAAACATTATATCTGCTGTTTTACTTCTATCACATAGGGTTTTCATTTTATAATTTAAAAGCCTAGTTTCATATGATGTTAAATCGAACTGAATAGTTAGAAAATTTTCGATAAGAAATATACGAAAATGCCTGGTACACACACATGTCTCACCAACTCATACACATATGTATAGTTAGTTAGCTAGGTTAACTAAGATAGGTCGCGAATTGTATGTAACAGGCAGCAGCCAAGCCGAGGTGTACCGTGTACCCTTGAGCTAGTTGCCAAAAATAAAATCGGCTGAGTTAAGCGCTCGCTTTAGTAGTCCGGTGAAGCTCTTAAGACCTTGCCAGGTCAATAGCGTAGTCAGTTCGAAAAAAAAAAGAAACAAGCATATCGCATTCTGACGCCGAACGGTGTATACCAAATTTCTAGCACAGCGTTAGCTAGATATTTAAACCTAACTTACTTATACCACATACAACAAAGATTACTTTAATACCGTATCGGTGTTATTACAAAAAAGTTAAATATGTATTACATACTTGTTTAAAAACGTTTAAAAAGGTTGTTTTAAAAAGGTAAATGCGATGCGCATACAAATTTGCACTAACATAATAATTTCCTAACAATTGAGTATTTTTTGCAGTAACGTTTGGTCTACTTTTGTATATGATGATTTTAATCAACTTATATGGTGTTGGGGAAGATTTTGATGATGTAGGTTAGTGCATTGTAATATTTGTATATAATTAATATTCGAATATTTACTCACACAAATACATGTATAGGGTATTTAATGACGTATTTACAACCTGAGGATGGTATCTAGTCAAGCTGCCTTAGAAAAAGCTATACCACCAAGCTTTCGTTTCATCAAGATGTTCACACATTGAAAGATTGGAATCAATGGCAAGGGTTCGAACCTAACTCGTTCGACATGGTCTCCTAACACGCTAACTAGTGAGCGATCACGGCTCCAAATAGTATTATTTAATAGAAATGAAACTATTGACGAGTAATATAGATAAATTAATATTACAGTACTGTATCTCCTTGTCCTGTGATTTCAGCAGTAGGTCGGATTTCGCCAGATCACGGCTGGATGAATACATTATCCATTTTGCTTTGTTAGAAACTGTTTGGATGGAAAAAGAATAAAATTGCAAATGGGCATCTCAATGTTAAAGGACGGCTTACCTACTGATTTTATTACGTACTTGAGTAATATATCCTGGCTATCATTCACAAATCCTACTTGAATGTGGTAGTTCTTTAGTTCTATTATAGTTTCTATACCTTTATTTTTATAGCTCAACATATATCCTAGAAGCTTTTGATCATAACACTATGTGCTCCTTTAACGGATTAGACGTTTATAACGGATTCCTTGTGCTCTATTCTTCAACTAACAATACGCGAAGTCCTAACTAATTATATGAATACGAAAGTGAATATGTTTGTTACGTATTCACGCCTTATCTACGCAATTGGTCATTATGGAACTTTGCATAGAAATTATCAGTGGTACAACAGTAAAGGATCTTTAATCCAGAGAGAGATACTGTTTCCGACAAATATGTTCAATTTACATCCACGCTAGCGAACACATAGGCATAAGCATGTGTAGCATGCGCACCGCCGAAATGCCTATTGGTGGCTTTCTGCTACCCTGGGGGACCCCAGAGGGTATTCGAGAACTCAAATGTTTTCGTTCAGATCCAGCTAACAACAGTAAAGATATAATGCACGTACCTCGTGATATTCTTTGCGTTGCAGCTGGCCGCTGAGCTTCCACGGATGTGTCTTTATGTTAGATTCTGATGATATTTACGATGCTGATGGTGGATTTGATTGTTGTTCCGATATTTTGCTTATTGATTTTTCGATAAGAAACAACAACCACACTGCTTGACACGTTTTTTCTTTTTTTTGTTTTCTTTTGTTTTATTTGTTGACGTTCTCGTGCATGACGAGCAAAAAGTTGGCATCTCGATACAGTTTTAACTAGATCTGAACGTCAACCGTAAACTTGTATAAAAACGATTTTATTGTATACATGGTAACGATACATACCGCCCACCAAAATACCTATGGTATTTTCCAAAGAAAATTGAAGAATATGTGGAAATAAATGAATTCTTAACTAAATAAACGAAAACGAATGATACGACTAAAATGTGGACAAAAGATGCTAGTTAGTTTTCTCGGTATGGCGATAACTACGATGAACGGGCTCGATGAATTTGAACGTGAATGGATAATCACTGGGTAAAAGAGCGGGGTGTCGTTGATCAAATTCTAAAACAGCACGTGATATTCGACCGCCCACCCTGAGGACACCCTGTTCGTCCAATAACAGATTCAGCTTTTAAAATTGTTTTGCTAAAGGTTGATTCGTTTTAAGCTGTTGAATTTCGCTAGCTAATGATGAACCTTGGACGAACTTTATGATTAGTAGAAGTGAATTAGAATTGACAAAATCAATTAGAATTGTACCTCCCTGGAGTGCTCGAGAATTTATAATGTAGTGAATGAAACGTATATCGTGTAATACGATTCAAATAATCTTTCCAAGTGATGAGAAGTGGTTTCTTAGTTGGTCGATTAATGAAGCGCGTATATTCCCATCACGAATAAGCAACGCAACCGATCTACCTTGCTCCATGGAAACCATATCATCTTCACCTATTTGGCGATGGCAACGTATGTTGAAGAAAATGACGTGGAAGTTCCTCATGAGACCACACGTTACAAAGATTGTGACTTGAGGCTACATGATATAATGATTCAGCAGAAAACGATTCTTGAATGTGACTGAGACAGTTAACTCCAAAAGCGGTCCAACGATACGAATGAGAGTGTAGCCAAAATAGACCGACTGTTGTATCAGACCACAGATGAACAGTATGAATGGGTGATTTATTTAGACAAGTGTATAGAACCACTATCGTGAATTCTGTAAGTGGAACAGCTGCACACAATTCTGAACGAAGTAATGACATTTTCTTGATGGATGCTAGGCGATACATGGCGCATAAAAATCGCATTTGTGTGTTATTGTCCCAATCATTTATGAACTGTAGGCATTGGTTGAGTAAACAACGATCACGTGAAAGAGAACGTTCGGTAATATGGAATCGTTTTAATTCAATAGCACGAGTACCTTCGAAGATAAGTTCCACATTGGCGTTAAATGATGAACGAACCATCTGTTTACCTGATGAATCGCGAATATGATTTGTTATAGATTTTGATTCATACAAGGCTCCATCAAAACTTGGAAGAAATGCCTTTGGGAGAGTGTCAGGTTCTCGGAAACTTTGAACTATGGAATGAATTTCATTATCCATGTCTAACGACGCGTGTACCGGTGTATTAGAAGCTAGATGAGTTTTGCCTAATAGAAGCCAACCGAAGATCGAATTAAAAGTAGTAGGCTGATTGATATTCCTCTTAATACAATCATTTTGAAGCGAATTAAGATATCTGCGGCGAATAAAATATCGATGGATCCTGGGATATCAAAACCAGGATCTGCTAAATGTAACGTATTGATGTGTGATCACCCTGATGTATCTAATTTTGTTTTTGGTTGATCGTCACATATTTTTGACATAACGTGGAAGTTTAGATTAAAAAGAACTTTGTTGTTCGTACCTACGGAGCAAGAAAAATTACCGATGATAGGAGCCACTATGCCTCCGATTCCGCTGGCATCGATGTCAGTTGGAGCCGAATTTAAGTTTAAACGCTTAATCGCAGATTCCGTAATAAAGTTACTTTGGCTTCCGGTGTCAAATAAAGCACGGAATGATTGCATCACACCTGAAGCATCTCGTACTTGCATGATTGCAGTTGCCAACAATACGTTCGTGTGCGAGGGTGAACTTGTTAGCAGGGAAGACACGGTTTGATTCCTTTCGCTAACTTTGTCGCGATGAAGTAAAGTATGATGCCTTCGCTTGCACGTGCGGCATGAAAAAAAAGATTTGCAGTCTTTTAGTTCGTGAGAAGATTTTAAACAATTAAAGCACCAGTTTTTTTCTGTAGCAATTTTCATTCGTTCATCCAACGATTTTTGTAAAAATTGAGAGCATGCCGAAATTGAATAAAAATCTTTACAGAAAGAACATTTGCTAGTATACGGAACGATGGTAGGAATGCTTTCGGTATTGTTATCGGTACTAGCGGGAGTCGCGGCAACAAGCGCATGAAATGAAGTACGACGTTTGAGTTGCAGTTGGTCAGTCGCAATATTTTGTTGAGGCTTACTTGGTTTAATTGCTTCGTTGAAGTGCGTGTCACGCAGTAAAGCTTCACACTTAGACTGTAAAAACGATTTTAATTGTTTGTACGTGGGTCGTTCAACGTCCGCATACTTTTCCTCAAAATCGCAACGATACTTCGGATCAAGTTTCGATAAAATATGATATACCAAAATAAAATCCCATTGGTCTATCCGCAAATTAACTGTTTTTAAAATACTTAAATTTTCATTGAATGAATCAAGTGATTGTCGAAAACTATGAGCATCATTGTTGTTAAATTCAATGCTTAGAATGTCCCGCTAACATGTGAACGCTAGGTCTCGTTTATTCTTATAACGCGCAATGAGACCATTATATGCATTGCGATAATGTTCATGAGTCATCGGGAAGGGTTTGACTACGGTCAACGTGTCACCACTGAGAGATGATATGAGATAGTGAAATCTCTCTGTATCGGTAAGAGACGAGGAGTTGTGAATTAACGCATTGAAAGTATCAAAGTATGCCGGCCACTTTTTGATATCACCATTAAAGGTCGGTAGTACGATCTTTGGCAACCGGATGTTAACTGCTGTTGAACTCCCATGAGAATGATTCGAATCATTCCGAGACAAGTTACGACTGATCGCCATCACGTTATAATACATTTCATCGAAACGTTCCTGAATGTCATTATCCTCGTATTCTGGATCATTAAGAATTTCTAGAATGGTGAAATGAGCATCCTCAAAACTCTCCGCATTTTGTTTTACTTCTTCATGATATAAGAGAAATAAATCGCGCTGACTAGGATCATCTACCGCTAAAGCGCCTACTTTTAAAGTTTTGGTTAACCGATTAAAGGCGATAGTTCGTTTCCTACGCAAAGATGGCAAATCTCGTTCAGTATACTCGCTATCGACAGACTTTGATTTAGATTTCTTTAAAGTACCCGACTTACGATTAGAATATTTAGTTGAGAAAGATATCGTGAAAATAATTACATATTATCATACAAATGAAATTTGAATTAATGAATAATATAGTGTAATTGTTAATCTATATTGTAATTTCACCCTTATGCACACTAAATTTGATATATTAGCGCCTTAAATTTAAAACGAAAAATTACTGTGGTACGGGCACTATGATAAAAGTACTATGGTAGGGGCGAAAAGATTTGTATAACACGATGTCACGTAGGCACTGTACAAGCTATCATACAAGTGAGTGAACGTTGTATAAAGGAAAAATGTTTGTGATACCTGCGTGGTAGCCTGTATATGTCAACTGTCACAATTTATTCAAAATGCAACGCTTGAATAAAAGAGGCGAAAAGACGAAAAATGAAATAATTATACGCAAAATGATATGATTTTTTTAAAGATTAAGTTAAACGGTAATATGTATGATGATATAGATCAAGAAGGAATAATGAAATTACTGTGAACCGAATATAATTATGCACCGATAACGAATGATTGCATAATTTAATTTCACAATAATTTCAAAATGAAAATGCAGAATAAATAGATACTTAGATATACTGAATAATAAACGAATAAACAGAAATCTCAGATATTTTAAGCTATATATTGGGTAATACCATGCGTATGTTAACGATGTATGGAAGCTCCCGGGTTTCGGCACCAAAAAGATGTAGCATGCGCACCGCCGAAATGCCTATTGGTGGCTTTCTGCTACCCTGGGGGACCCCGGAGGGTCTTCGAGAACTCAAATGTTTTCGTTCAGATCCAGCTAACAACAGTAAAGATATAATGCACGTACCTCGTGATATTCTTTGCGTTGCAGCTGGCCGCTGAGCTTCCACGGATGTGTTTTTATGTTAGATTCTGATGATATTTACGATGCTGATGATGGATTTGATTGTTGTTCCGATACTTTGCTTATTGATATATGAATCCCGATTTTTCGATAAGAAACAACAACCACACTGCTTGACACGTTTTTTTATTTTTTTTTTTTTGTTTTCTTTTGTTTTATTTGTTGACGTTCTCGTGCATGACGACCAAATAGTTGGCATCTCGATACAGTTTTAACTAGATCTGAACGTCAACCGTAAACTTGTATAAAAACGATTTTATTGTATACATGGTAACGAAACAGCATGTATAGAAAAATTATCCTGAAGAGATCATCGCATAGTTGGTAAATATTCTAATGCCTGCCTGTTAAGGGAAAACCTTCGAATTGATTTGAAAATCTTAAGGATATAGGCATCTATACCAGAGAGCTACAGGCCAGTCGTTGAAAAAGAATTACAGAGTCGGTAAATATCTCTAGAAAACCGTAAAAAAATGTAATAGCTGTGTAGACTAGTATCCTGTTAACAATGTCAATTACCTTACGTCACAAACTCAGCTTGGGTACCCCGAAGAAGAGGATCTCCATGAGCAGGTGCGTGGATACACATGTCCACATACTTTCATTTAATATACATTCATTTTTACATATTTTATAGTGTTCCAAAATTTTAAATTCATCTTAATTTTTTGCTACATCAACATTTATTATTTCTAATCGTAAGATATCCTCAGCATCGTTTACCGTTATAGAAACTCTTGTTGTAGAAGTAAATATTACGTGTTACATAAAGTAATATACGTCAAATTTCCATACTACAACCTCAAGATGCTATACAGTTGTTGGTTTCAATAAGCTTTCACTATTGAATACGTAATCGGAATCGATCCTACAACATGCAACACTTGCCTTATTGCTTCTAACCAATATACGAGTTTATTGAAGATTCAACTATACCAGTTTACTTATATATAAGTAAGTGTTATGCGCGTTTTCTCTTATCTTAATATACGTTAATGAAACGTTGATGAAATACGCTAATGAAAAAAGTCCATTTCTGTATTCCTGGTAATATGTGCGTAAAAAGATCGTGGTGATTGGTTGTATAGTTAAGCATAAGACGAAATAAAGTCACAATCGCATTTATAATATTAACTAGCAATTCCCACGACTTTGACTCCATGGAATAGTTACTTTGACTAACGCTAACACGCAGTAAAAGATCTCAAAAGGAAAAAAACCCCGATTACGAAACATTCTTCACTATTGCTTCGCTCCTAATGGTTTTAACGTGATGGTATATAGTCTTCCTCGATAAATAAGTTATCTAACACTGAAAAAAAATTTCAAATCAGACCGATATTTCCTGAGATTAGCGTGTTTAACCAAACAAACAAACCCTCCAGCGTTATAATATTAAAACAGATAATGATATCATAATACGATCCAATTTTCTAAGTAAATGAAACATGTTTTGCTGTGACGTATTCTATGTCGAACTTTTCTAGTTCTTTTCAAAATAAAATAAAAACCTTATTAGACAATACTTGCTGAAAACCTGACACATTTAGCTCGTGGTATAAATTATGAACATATTCCAATGAGACCCTATAACGAAGACTTTTAAGATTTAAAAAGTATGTCATAAATGATTAATAATGCATGAACACAATGACAATATTAAAACCATTACATAGTTATAGGACTCTTTCTTAACCCACCTAGCTAGTTACTACCTTCAAATTAGAAAACCTGTGCCAAGCAGTTATTGTTTTATTCTAGCAGCAGTAGTTGACACCATACTCCTCCGCTCTAGGTTTAAAATGTTGACCATACGCAGTAATTTAATATTAAGTGCGGATTGTGGTGAAACTGTAACCTATATACTATAAAAAGAGTGTAAGAATGGAATTTTTAATAATTTTTGATAACCCCTTATTCAAATAGAAATATTTGTTCCCAGGTCAAATATCTAAACAGGTTTATTACTTCTTACGGAATTCTTTTTTTATATTATTGGAGGCAAACGAACAGGTGGGTTACCTGATGTTAAGAGATCATCACCGTTCATAGACACTCGCAATACCAGAGGAGTCACAAGTGCTTTGCCAGCCTGTGTTAATTGGAAGAGGAGAGAAAGAAGGGGAGGGAGGAATGGGAGATGGTTGGAAATGGGCCTTCCGCGTTCTCACTGACCGAACGAAACGCAGCAATGCAAACTTCACGTCAGTTTTCTGTAAGAGGCTGGTACTGCCCCAAATGAGCTGACTCATTCATGCTGAAGTCAGTTATAGTTTCAGCGTGGCTCTATCACTTAGTAAATTCTACAAAATCATATGACAAACAAAGAACCTTGTTCTTCGAAAGAGCACATGTCATACTTACATAAAAAGGTGATCAATCACTCATAATTTATGTTCCATTACGCAACGAAAAGGACATGACAATGATAAAAATGGAGACGCAAATACATCTAGAGAAAAACAATGATTTACGTAGACGCTACAGGACGTACATTGTTGGTGATTACTTGAAGCGTAGGTTCTGTGAGGAATATTAAATCTGAAATTAGTTTTTTCATCTGATACCTTTTGTATATTTGTCATTTTTACCAATTCTTTAGTAATAGTATCTGGACCTGAATTCGAATACAATAATTACCTGCCACTTTCCTTAACGGAAATTTTCATAGAACGATATAATAAAGGTCTTAAAGTCCTTAAAGGCCTTAAAGTCCTTAAGTAAGGCCTTTAGTCTTAAAGGCCTTAAAGTCTACATTTCATTTGACTTTTTAGATGAACTACTCCCATAAAATCCCATGAAATTTATAAACCATTGCGATTCTTTAAAATATCCTAAAATTACTTTAAAATACTTAATGTTGTTTTAAAATGTATGAGTTACAGAAACATACAGAAGAAAATACATCCCTCCAGATAGCAAAGACCAAAACTTGTACAATGATCAAATCCAACATGAAACACTTTGTGCGAAGATATTATACGATCTTTTTAATGAGTCGTAAACTTTGACATATGACTCTTGTTATAAATAATGTTTCTACTTGATGTGTAGTTGTGGATAACAGAAATCTTTCTTTTTCACTTTATTATTGGCAACCAATCTTTCAGATTATTACTGCCATTGTCGAGTAATCAATAATATTACAAGCGTCGTGCGATCACTTCAATATTAAACGTTGTGTGAGTCAATATACTAACAAGATGGTGGATTTTTTTTCGAAATGTCTACGCTATTGACCCATCAGGGTCTTAAGTGGATCCCTTGTTAGAACCTTCCTGGGAGTTTTTGTGACAACTCAGAATATCATGCTCCGTGGTATTATTTTCCATTCACTTCACTTATGCACAATAAACTAACTATATTACGTAAAACACCACCAAATTTACAAAATATAGAGTCCAATAACACAAGATTATGAATAAAATATAAAATCCACTACATGACAGACTAAGATCCCGCCAAAAACTCGAACAGAAATCTTAAAATTGTGTCGTTGAATTTCAAAATAAGCTAAACCCAATTTTATTCCTTCATGTAATATGTGTAGTTTTTTTAAGACTTCTAATTTTTATACACAGAGAAAATATTCATATTTTACTGGTCCAAATTATGAAGATCTTAAAGAATATCGTAAAATATCAGGAAGCGCTAAGATTAGATTCAGCTCATCATAAAATGTAGCAACAAAATTACTAGTAACGGCATAATTACTTAACTTTGAGCAAAACAGACTAAATAGTACATAAAAAATGATATATTTGTTGGTACTGGTGAAATCGATTATTTTTTATATCATAGGAGGCCAGCGAACAGGTGGGTCACCTGATGTTAAATGAACACCACCGTCCAAAGGCACTTGCAACAGGGGAGTCGCAGATGTGTTGCCAGCCTGTCTTTAGGGAGGGAGGTGGGAAGAAGGAAAGAGGAGATGGGGAAGATGAGAGGAGGAGGTTTATTGTTGGAATTCCAACAATAAATTAAATATTATTAAACTATTTTACAAATTTAAAGATTTAACATAAAAATACAAAAACAAGGAAACTGAAATAGATAGAGAAATAAAATACCAAAACTAAATGATACTCAAAAATCGTACTTTAAAATATTAGGAATATAACAAAGTAACAGAAATAGCAAAAAAGGAATTCTGTACAAATTAGAACTGTATTTTCTGAAAATGCTTCTATCTGCCTCGATCGCTGTTTTGAAATAATTTCGTTTAGTTTAAGAAATGTCGCATGTTTTATGGAATGAGTTATGTGACCTAGATATTCTGTTGACCGGAGAGTAAAAGTCTAAATTAGTACATGAATGAGAAATGTAAAAGGGACGTATTTTTTAGATCTCGGAAGCTTAAAGTGAATATTAAATTAGTAGTGATTAGTATTTTGTGGACAGTCAATTTCGTCATGGAATAAAAAATAAATGATAATATCCAAGAGGAACCATTGAAATTTTATCTTTGCTCCTGAAACATACTGGAGCGCTGGTTATCAAGAGTATAATAATTTCAAATGTACACATAACTCATGATATATTATGTCGAGATAAACACAGCCTGTGTGACGTATCCCCGAGGACTGTGACCAGGACAAAGTTTAATTAGCTAAGTTTAAGGCGGGTTCAAACGTCTATATACGCCATTGGGGTACGGGTTTTAGGGACGAAAATTCATCATGATATTATTATGATGACGTGTCATTAAACTTCTTGATTACACTTAAGTAAAGATATGTAATATTTTATTTATATACAAACTGTTCACGCTTCAAAGCAAGACGGCGACATTCGTACCGTGGCTTTTACGCGAACGGTCATTCAAAACAAAGCGCATAGATCGTTACATTAATAGTTGCTTGTAAACCTAGATCCAATGCTTCGGTAGGGAGCCCTTGAGTGCGTTGCTTGCGCTATACAGTGACACAAAATTTTACATCACTGCTACAACACTACACTATCACCTCCAAACACGTGCACGCTTACACGCTTACACAAAAAAGTGGTAGGGTTTTATTTTTTCCCTTATCGAACTGAAATAGTTTAAAAATTTTCCGGTAAGAAATATATGTAAAAGTTGTTGAGATATGTATGCTTGGTACACATATATGTTTCCACAACTCATACAAATATGAATAGTTACTTAGCCTAGGTCAGCTAAAATAGGTCGCGAATTGCATGTAACAGGCAACAGCCAAGCCAAGCTGTGCCGTGCACCCTTGAGCTAGTTGCCAAAGTAGAATCGGCTGAGTACCTTAAGCGCTCGCCTTAGTAGTCCGGTGAAGCTGTTAAGACCTTGCTAGGTCAATAGCGTAGTCAGTTCGAGAAAAAAAACAGTTGTAGAGGTAGAGCCACGCTGAAGCTATTATTGGTTTCAGCCTGAATGGGTCGGCTCGTCCGGGGTAGCACCACCCTCTCACAGAAAACCGACGTGGAGTAACAGTGCTTACATTGTTACGTTTCGTTCGGTCAATGATAGCGCCGGACACCCATCTCCCCTCCCCACCCCTTTTCCTCTACCTTCTCCTCCCCCTTTCTTTCTATTTCCCAAACACAGTCTGGTAACGCACTTGCGACTCCTTTGGGGTTGCTAGTGTCTATGGACGGCGGTGATCGCTTAACATCAGGTGACCCGTGTGTTCCTTTGCCTCCTATATGGCATTGATTGTAAAACGAGAAGTAATCGCATATCACGAGACGACAAACTTATTTTTCATTTATCTAAGCCGAATATGTTGCCTGAAAGGCGCAAACACAAGTTGTAACTTGCCGGAATATTGGACGCATGATATCCCAGGCCTTTGACTCCATTCTCGCTTGGCAAGCTTGCTGACCTAGAGTTTGTAATTGCTGCATTCCTAAGAGTTGTAATATGGTGTCATATAGCCTAACCTATACTAATATTATAAAGATGGAGCGTTTGTTAATTTGGTTGAACGCGCTAATCTCAGGAAATACTGGTCCGATTTGAAAAATTATTTCAGTGTTAGATAGCTTATTTATCGAGGATATCTAAAACTAATAAGAGCAGAGCACCCGTAAAGAATGTTTCAAAATCTTTGTTTTTACTTTTGAGAGCTTCCGCTGCGTCTTAGTTAGCCCAAAGTAACCATTCCACGCGAAAATAAAAAAAAAATAAAAAAAAGTGAATGAAGTTGCGGGCAGAACCTAGTAAAACTATACTTTTTAAAAGAAATGCTCATTGATTCTCATATAAACACAGCCCAAATAGTGGGTCTAGAACCGTGAAAATTTACATTTGTATTCATTTTTCACTAAAAGAAGGTAAGGAAGGATTTGTTGAAGTTCAACCCACAAATTATGAATAAAATATTGAATATAATTTGCAAAAGCATTACAGAATTCTATAATCGCGAGTAGCGAAGACCCATCGCCTTGTATATTGTTTCCCGTAAGCGCTCGGGTATCATTTTTAGATTAATAAAATGCAAATTTCATGTAACAGTTCGCGTGAAACACGACTCAGGCTGGCTTGAATATTTTCTTAAAAATATAAGACGCGAATAACGCAATTCGATACAAAAGTCATGTTTATTCTATGCTTTGAGGAAGATTTAACCACTAACATTATACTATATCTATACTTTTCTGTAGCTAAATAAATTATAGTACTAATTTATATAGATACTAACCTCTACCCGTGACTTCATTCGCATGGAATAGATACACTAACACTCACACGCAGTAGTTCTCAAAAGAAAAATACATCCCGATTTTGAAACATTGTTAATCTGTGCTCCGCTCCTATTGGTCTTAGCGTGATGATATATAGCCAATAACCATTCTCGATGAATGATTTATATAATATTGATAGAATTATTCAAATCGGACGAGTAGTTCTAGATATTATCCCGTACAACGTCACAACGTCACGTCACAAACTCACAAACTTTACCTCTTTATAATATTAGGTCCAAACATAATATACGTATGAGAGAAATTTGAATAAAACCTGTCAATTAAAAACTATTTCAAGATGAACTACATAAACAGCTAGAGTTATACGAAGAGAATGTATACTATTATAATTTATAAAG
>JACEII010000025.1:3447781-3498991 GCA_014332785.1 Antheraea mylitta | reverse complement strand
TATTACTTTTATTAAAAAAATCGGCTACTAAGAATCGTGGCTAAAATTCTACAATTAATGGCGATGGTAACATGAAGCAAATCTGCAATCTTCAGATAAGCTTTTAGACACATTACATTCAAATGACACTTACTACATAGTGGACGTTTTGGATAATTTCGACAACGTTTGCAGTTATGACCTATCTTTAAGCAAACAGAACATGCATTTTTCTTATTTAAAATATCTTTCTTCTCTTCTAGTGAAGTGATATTGTAACATTCTACGCTAAGGTGTGAGTTGTTGTCTCACACAACTCTTACAATAACTCTTATTTTTCTTTTTTTTTTATTATCTACTCCTGACGATGTCGGTTATTGTTGGATATTGACGTATCATAATATATATCATTCAGTTCCATCCATGACTATAGTGAATTTGTTTATTTTTGTCTTCGCCAAAACAGTATTTGATTCAGTCGCGGACAGTGTGGGGCGCAACAATATCAGTGTTCTTACAAAGTTAAATACACACTGAACTCTTGTTTCAAAAATTACCTTCTTTATCGAACTAACGTAGATTAGCAAAATTATTCGACACAAAATACGTATAACATTTGTTGAAGTATATATGCTTGGTACACATATATGTTTCAATAACTCATATAAGTATGAGTATGTAGCTTAGCTTAGGTTAGCTCAGAGAGGTCGCGAACTGCATGTATCAGGCAACAGCCCAAGCCGAGCTATGCCAAGAACCTTTGAGCTAGTTACCTAAATAAAAACGGCTGAATGCTTTAAGCGCTCACCTTAATAGTCCGGTGAAGCTGTTAAGACCTTGCTAGAACAATAGCGTAGTCGGTTCGATAAATTTCAAAAATTACAAAGGAGTGTTCTACTCTTGTTTACAAATGGACATTGTTTAAATTGAAATATACTCTAAGTAACGTACGACGTAACGTATAAATCTTATAATTTTTTTATTTTATACATCATTATCTTTTAACTTAAATATCACAATAATGATGAACAATTTTACATGTAATGAGCAATTTTTGTAATGAAGATCTGTACAAAAATATTATTCATAAATTGAAATTGTTTACAAAGTATCTGTATTTAATGGAACGTTTTTGAATGATGAGATCGAATTGAATGAATGCTATTCAGAGCTGCTTGCAAAAAAAAACTTAAATCATATGTTTAACTAGAGACCGCTTGGACACGCTTTTGTAATTAAGTATTTTAAGCACTGCTTAGTAAAACTCGTGTTCATTTTTATTTTTATAATAACACTGTACATATTCAAATTGATGTTCACGGTCACCCTACATTTCATGAAGTTCGAATGAATGAAACGGTTTATCGTAACGTTGAAACTTAACTGAAATTACTCTACATAATAATTCCACCATTTTGATACGTGTGCCTTTCACTTAGTTAAATTTAATTTTGGTTACTATATAACATGCTAGGTTTTAATGCGCTCGAGTCTTGTTAATAGTCGCTTAAGATTTTTTTTATAGTAAAAATAGCCACTGCGCGCGACTTCGTTCGCGTGGAATAGATACATGAACACGCAGCAGTTCTCAAAAGGAAAAAAACATCCCGATTTTGAATCATTTTTCATTTTTGCTCCACTCCTATTGGTCTTAGCGTGATAATATATCGCCTATAACCATTATCGACGAATGAGCTATATAATACTGAAAGAATTATAGAAATCGGACTAGTAGTTCCTGAGATTACCCCCTACAACGTCACAATGTCACAAACTCACAAACTTTCTCTTTATAATACTCGTATTAGTATAGATTAAATTATTACAAATGATTACAATATTAAAAAACAACCCAAATAGTCTCCTTGCTACTGTACCTGTTTCTTATAACATTGAGTCCTTCAAAGATGAAATGAAGAGTGTATACAGACCAGCATAAGAGCGATGACTAACTATGGAATCCTATCTCTTGGTGGTCGTTACTATTTCTAATGTAAAACATTATAGCGCATCTGGTAGTGAATTCAAGTCATTCACCGTCACGATAAATGGCATGACGCTCTACTATGCCATCACGACCCCTCTACATTACCACTCTTGTCTGTGAGTGCGCGTATACTTTATACCTCGTTGCTTCTCTGTGTAATATGTGTACTATTTATACGCGACTGTAGTTTACTTGACACACTTACATCTTATATATTTTCTTTAAAATATGACTATTTATAAATATACATTGTAGGTGGTAGAGCCACGCTGAATCTATAACTGGTTTCAGCATGAATAAGTCGGCTCGCCGGGGATAGTACCACTCTCTCACAGAAAACCGACGTGAAGTAAGTGCTTGTATTTTTGCGTTTGGTTCGGTCAGTAAGAGCGCCGAAGGCCCACCTCTCCTCACTTTCCCCCTCTCCTCTTCCCTTCCCCCCCAGCGCCCCAACACAGGCTGGAGACGCACTTGCGACTCCCCTGGTGTTACAAGTGTCTAAGAACGGTAGTGATCGCTCATAGTAAACCATCGCCAAGTAACAGTACATGCATTGTTGCGTTTTGTTCGGTCAGTGAGAGCGTTGGCGGCCCACCTCCCCCTCACCCTTACTTCCCTCCCCCTTTCCCGATCAACACATACCTTGCCAACGCACTTGCGATTCCTCTGGTGTTGCTGGTGTCTATGGACAGTGGTGATCACTTATCATCAGTCGACCCACCTGTTGGTTAACCTACTCAGATATAAAAAATACGCATTTTTTTTGCTATTATTCTAATAATAAAAACCTACCTCACAGAACAGAACTATTTTTCTAGATGTAATATATCCTATGATATTTTCTATTTGAGATCGCAATAAGCAAACAAACATACTTTCGTATTAATAAGGATAGAAGTTACTGAAAAATAGCTCATCGATAAACAATAAAATAAAATTTATCTTTGTGGCTTTCTGTATTTTTTTTTTCTAATTTATGTCGTTCACCGTAGAATTTACTTTAAGAGTGTCGTCATAAATAAACCGATATGTATAATTTATGAGGTCCAAGTAGGTCAAAGGGGGAAAAGAAAGGGAGCAGTATATCAAATTGTTTTTCACAATAGAACTCGACCTTTTCATGGTATATACTTACTTTTTTTCACGCCAGCTAAATGTTACATAAGGTCATTACGACCATATAACTCTTTGTAGTTTACTTTCAATACCGTTGCCAATAATAAAAGTCAATTTAATTCGTTATTAGGACGAGCGATGCAAGTTCTAAAAACACAATGAAAACTGAATCATCTACACTAATATTATAAAGAGGAAAGGTATTTTTGTATGTTTGTTACGAATAAACTCAGAAACTACTGGACGGATTTCGATAATTCGTTCACTGTTTGAACGCTACATTATCCCTGAGTGACATAAACGATATTTTTTACTAGAAAAGTCATCCCTACTAAAATTTCAATAATGTATGAAAAAAATGCCATCAAATAACTTTTGTCGCATGCCCTGCGAAAACTATGAATGATAGAACAAAAATATGTTTTACAATATTAATGAACACATTGATATATATATAAAAAACCTAGTGGTACCATATTTCCAGCTAGTGTATTTATGTCAGTATAACTATATTTTTGAAAGAAGTCGTAACATAAACCATACCATGCCTAAAATACCATGTTATTCATGTCTTTATATTAATCCTTATCCAAATTATTTTTAATTTAAAACTGTTTCAGTAACTATAGATAAATTTCTGAATTATTATAGGCTATTGCATTCAAAAGATATTACGGTTTAAAAATGTCAATCAAAACAAATTATGCCGCTGGCGTCGTTGCCGGGGTGTGATGTGTGCGTGCGGGCTATGCGACGAAGAAGGGGACACGGGAGACGGTGCGCACATGGTACAAGATTTTCATGACTATGATCAGTTTTAGCCAATCCATAAATGTTTAACCAAAATGTTTAAAACAAATGTCTACCCGTGCAAAGCCGGGACGGGCCGCTAGTATACAATAATTAAGCTCGACAATATAGAATAGACCTATCATTTGGTAATTGTAAAATAAAAATATGGACGGTCCATAGACAGAGTAATTGAATATTTTGCCCCAAATTTGTGAAATCAAAGTTGAAAAGAAATAAAACCTTTTGTGTTTTATTTGACGGTTCAAGCTATTATAAGCTACCTTTCATCTAGACTATTTCCAAGGATAAGATCAAATTTCGAATAACACAAGCAATATAGCGAGTAAAAGCTAATACTCTTCCTAAAAACCTAGTAAGTTTTCAGACGATGATAGCTTTAAATATTTATAGTGGACGCTACTTTATACTTCCTCCTGGAATTGATTGAAATGCAAAGGTAGCGTCCACTATAACATTTAATGATAGATTTCCGCAAAGAAACGCCATCTTCAATTAGATAGATGGTAACTTTGTGTGTCTTAAAACCGAATTGAATGCCATGAGCTCGGTGTCTATAATGAACCAGGCTATCCTTTGCTATTCTGTGTATTTTTCTAATATCTACCTACGTTCAAATTTTAAATCTTTCATCGATTCTACTAGCGATGGACTCTAACCTTAGCATGTTCCCATATTCAACCATATTTTCGCGTATCAGATAAGATTGTGGTTAGTAGCTTATAGCAATACTATTAAGGTTTAGATAATTATCCGGTATATTTCTACACACATCATTTAATACCATGTTCTCTTCTTTTACATTGTTACTTTTACGAGCATACTTTGTTTGCTTTTTTTATATTTAATGGAATTTAGTAATCGACCACAATCTCGATCGATGTTAAACACGCTAAGCCTATAGGAACTGGCTCACAAATGCATCTGCCGAAAAAGACTTATAAGTATTTGGTGAGAGACTTTGAACCTAAGAATGGTAATTAGTTTGGTGGGTTTCATCAAGGTTTTTTGCTTCACCGAAAGTTCCCATTGTTGTATCTCAATATGTAATTAATTGATACACCTGAATCACGGTTATTTTCATCTGGAAGAATACATATCCAATTGTTAAATGAGGAATGCACAGCCAATTGTTGTACTTCAAAAGTGTTGCGACTACCGTTTTACTTAGCAAGCTCGTGTTGGTAACCAGAAACCAAGTAACTGAAGCTAGACTAACACTAACTCATTCGCAATAATTCGAAACAAGCCAACCATTGAGCAAATCATCCGTTTATTTTATACCAGCCGCTGTCCACTACTTCGTCTGCATAGAATAGTTATTTTGGGCTAACGCTAACACACATTGCAAACTCTCAAGAGGAAAAAATCCCGATTTTGAAACATTTTACATTGGTGCTCCATCCCTATTAATCTTAGTGTGATAATGTATAGCCTATAACCTTCTTCGATAAATGAGCTACATAACACTCAAATAATTTTTCAAATCGGACTAGTAGTTGCAGAGATTACCCCTTACGACGTCACAAACTCACAATGTCACACTCATAAACTTTACTCCTTTATAATATTAGTATAGATTGTCAATATAGATAAAAACTCGTTTAAGTTAATAATGTATGGAAGTTGATAAATCTTAAAATTTCCATTTACATATTAATATTTTCATCAAAGAAAATTAAGATAAGAATATTAAATAATCAAATGATTACATACCGTCATCTCATAAAGCCTTCACGTTTCCCCCAACGACCTTATAAAAGGAAAACAGGCCACAATTTTCTTCATTTCTCTTCAAAGTTTAAATAATAATTAGTATGCCTCATTAGCATATATAAGGAAAGTCGCCCATTTGTCTACACGGATTAGGGTTGTCACAGACCGACTGAGTCGCCCCGGTAATACAATGGAAAAATTATTTTACCAGTGTTTAGGACGGAAGAAACATTTGAAATCTGAAGGTAATATAATAATATAAATTTATACTTCGTTACTCAGATCACGTTAAATTTATGAGTGAGAAATTATAGGTTATTACTAATGCGGTCTAGATTACTTTTTTTAACTCTATCTATAGCAATTAATTTTTCAGATTATTACTGCCGTTGTCGCGTAGTCAATAATATTATAAGCGTTGTGCGATTATTTCAATATTAAGCATCGTGTGAATCAATATTCTAACAAGATGGTGGATCCCTAGTTAGAACCTTCCAGGGAGTTTATGGGGCATCTCAGAATTTCATGATCCGTGGTAATTTTTTTCGATTCAGTTCACTTATGCACTTTAAACTAACAATATTACGTAAAACATCACCAAATTTACAGAATATAGAGTAAAATAACACAAGAATAAGAATAAAATATAAAATCCACTTACATGACAGACTAAAATTCCGCCAAAAACTAGTCTAGATGACTTACTAACTAAAACACAAACTGAAGATTTCACTGTCCTCGATTCAGAAATAAATGAAAACACTATGTATGTATATATATATACACGTATCTTTTACTGTTATCGGATGCCTACCTAAACAATAGGTACGTGTATATAGGTAATTGAGTTGGAACCACTGCGCACATGCTTATAATTCCATAACAGAAGCTCTTTTGCAGTATCTATATATCAGCCAAGCCAATCATCCAACTTCGACCGGAAATGGGTTACCATTGTCTCAGAAGATGCTACTCTTGTTTGACTATCATGTACTTATTGTCAGGTAATGTTTTTACAGCTACGAAAACCTCAAGCAAAATTAAAGTAACCCTCAAAACAAGTATCTTGGCATCAGTCAGTGGTTATAAATCAGCCAAGCTAAGTATGATGACTTCAAGTGTCAATGGATTGCCAATCACTCAGCACATCTTGGTAGTCTCTCTCTTTTGTTGAGCTATTGACATCTTGGTAGTCTCTCTCTAGTTGAACTATTGACATCTTGGTAGTCTTTCTCTTGTTGAACTATTGACATCTTGGTAGTCTCTCTCTTGTTGAACTATTGACATCTTAGTAGTTTCTTTCTTGTTGAACTATTGTATGCTTATTGTCGGGTAATATCGTCATAGTTAAGGAAACCACAAAGAATGCTTGAGCAAAACTAAAGCAAAACTGTAGGTGGTAGAGCCCCACTGTAGCTATTTTTGGTTTCAGCATGACTGGGTCGGCTCCTCCGGGGTAGTACCACCCCTCTCACAGATAACCGACGTGAAATGACAGTGCTTGCATTGTTGTGTTTCGTTCGGTCAGTGAGAGAGCCGGAGGCCCACGTCTCTCTTTCCTTCTTTCCCTTTCCTTGCAACGCACTTGCGACGTCCCTAATGTCGCTAGTGTCTATGGGCGGTGGTGATCACTTAACATCACGTGAGCAACCAGTTCGTTTGCCTCCTTTGATATAAAAAAAAGCAAAGCCCAAACCTAACCTCTTTTCAAGACCCTTAAACAATCTACTTAACACAAACAAAGTTGATGATAATTCTGACACAAAGTAAATTCCCGTCGCAACGGCCCACATTAGTCTGAAAGGTCCCTCAGCCATTACTCCGTTCATGTCTACATCGCGCACCTCACTGGTCCTTTAATTTGGGATTTTCCACGTGAGCGCACTCCGCTTTTTAGATTAAAACATCGTGTAAATTCAAGTAACTTACGGCCCAGAATGTAAATGTTAGCACGAACATTGTTTCAAGGTTAGTGTGCTTTGAAAAACATGGAACTGGGATGAAAATTTTATACGAGTTTGTCTATGTATTATTCAAAAAATGTTGATTAAAAGTTTATAATATAATTATATTTTACAGTTGTTATGGAATCATGATCACATGAATGACTAAATATAGGTACGCCATTTAAGTTTTTTTTACTCTCTCGAAATGACTACGCTATTGACTCAGCAAGGTCTTAACAGCTTCACCAGACTATTAAGGCTAGCGCTTGCGGCACTCAGCCGATTTTATTTGGGCAACTAGCTCAAGGGTGCACGGCACACCTCAGCTTGGGCTGTTGCCTGATACATGCAATTCGCGACCTATTTGAGCTAATCTAAACTAAGCTACATATTCATACTTATATCAGCTATTGAAACATAATGTGTACCAAGCATACATACCTCGACAACTCTTATATGTATTATGTGTCGGATAATTTTTCTAAACTATTTCAGTTCGATAAGATAAAAATAAAACCCTTCCACTTTCATGTGTAAGCGTGTAGCGGGCACGTGTGTGAGGGTAATCGTGTAGTGTTGTAGCAGTGATGTATATTTGTGTGTCACCGTATCGCGCAAGCAACGCAGTCAAGGGCTCCCTACCGAGGGATCAAACCTAGGCTTGAGCCGTTACCGTGGGAGGCCTAATCGCGATCTATATATCATATTACTAAATAGGCATTAACGTAATATGTGTGACTACTTATGCTCGCGGAACTGTTCGTTTGAATTAAGAAGTGATTGTAGAGATTGTTTTAACGCTTTGTTTCGTGTAATACGTATTTATTTTATCTTAATGTTTAGACAATTGAATTAAATTGAATACTGATTGTCTAAATATGACGGAAGAATTATTTTATTTTATACAAATTAATATATTATTGTTTATATTTGATATTTTTAATTCAATTTATGACGTTAAAGCGTTAACTATTACTGGAATTAAAATTTTGTTAAAACTACGTTGCTTAGTTATTTCTATTGTAAAGAATCGTTTACCAAGGGAGAATTTAAAAAATTGTATAAATTACTTTAATGGTTCTCGAGTTATATTTCATTTTCTTCTCGTGTAATTTTGCATACACGTTGTCAGTTTTATAGAAAAGGAGTAAAGTAACTATTATCCAGAAGATATATCGCTCCCAAGGGAAAGATTAAATCATTTTTTATACATTTTATAAGCGAGCGTTTGATCACAAGTCTAACCAAAAATGGTAAACCTAAAGGGGACTAGCTCTTAAGTATCGTTACCAGAACACACCAACATGTGCTAGCCAAGCGGACTTAGAAAAAGGCTTACCATCATGAAATGGTTTTATCGCGATGTTTTCCTTACAAAGGTTCCGACTAATTGCAAGAACTTAAACCTTCGTCGATCGAGGCGGTGTGATCAGAACAAAAAAAAAAGAGTGCTTGTAACCGTCACACGCGATCGATGTAAGACTTTTTTAAAATATTTATGATATAGTCAATAAATAGTTTATAAATAAATCAATCAAAAATTTTTGATTAAAAAAAAATAAAGAAAAGTAATACTTCTTCTTCTTCTTCTTAAAATGGCAACATGTGTGTTGACACAATTTTGCCAATGTCAAGTGAATGGAGTCATGGACAATGGAGGTTGCACCAGACAATTAGACAAATATCTTTATATTCAGACCGGGCTATCTACAAACAGACATCACAAAAAAAATACATGTAAATTAAGCATACAACATATTGTTAGATTACGGTTAGATTGATTGCGGACACAAAAGCATTACACTAAAATCTAAAGTTTAATTTTGTTAGTATTAATAAATTTCGAGAAGCATTCTACGATTAGATGGTTATCCATAACAAGAGTTAAGAGACACATAATATTAGTTGGACGGGGAATAGAAGAAGGTAGAACATCATAGAGAGAGAATCTGTTTCTAGGGCAATTAAAAAATATGTGATCCGGTTATCCATCCTCTAAGCCACATTCACAAATAGAGTGATCCCTGATCCTTATTTTATTCAAATGCACTGGTGTGCAGACGTGCCCAAGGCGCAGGCGGCAAATAATAGAGGTAACCTTTTTATTCACATTTCTGAATTAAAAAAACAATGGCTTTTGCGGGATATCAATTTGCAAAGACCCATAATGCTTGCTCTTTAATTTCCGAGACAAATTCCAACTCCTTTGCCATGCATCAAACAATCCTGATTTAGATGATAGGCATAAGTCCCTTGCGTAAATCCTATAGTGATCCAACGACCCCGACTGGATGGCACATTTGGCGCAAGAGTCCACAGTTTCATTACCCGAAATTCCACAGTGCCCAGGGATCCAGGCAAGAACCGTACTAAAACCTAAATTGTGACACTCATACAATGCTTTCCTAATTGTAAATATAACTGGATGCTTATCTTTGGACTGAAAAGGGTTAGACAAAATCGCTTCAAGACAGCTTTTGCTGTCAGTAAATACAATGGTTCTCGTTAATTTGTGAGCCTTTATAAATAGTATGGCTTCAAGGATGGCAACAGCTTCCCCAGTAAACACCGTAGTACCAGGGCATCTATAGCTTAGTATAACTCTGTGCTTTGGCACCCAGACCGCTGCACCGACATGTCCAAAGTTGACTAGCTTAGAAGCATCCGTGAAAATTGGTACCCATCCTTCCCATTCATTGGCTAGTTTTGCTTGGAATTGACTGTTGGCTTGGACAGAGTCCTTATTAATGTCAAAATGCATTATAATGGTTGGTTGGAAGATTAGTGCATAATAGTTAGTATCATACAAGGGGTTGATGGCGGATTTAAAGATTGGGAATGTTAACTTGCTGATTTTGTAAAATGATTGAAGTATACAAGGAAGATCCTGTAGCGAGTAGAAGCCAAGAGGTTCAAACTCTTGCAAAAGTATCTGAAGTTTAGGGATTAGAGGATGGCTTGTGTTTTGGAAAAGTTTATAAAGGAATCTGTCTGACAGGTACTGACGCCGAAGATACAGAGGTGGTTCTACACATTCCACTTGTAGTGCATTAATTGGCGAGGATTTCATAGCGCCCAAGATTATTCTCAGACACCTAGATTGAATGACATTTAGCTTTATTAAAGCAGCTTTTCTGCACGGGTCAAGTAAAAATGCTCCATAATCCAAATGGCTTCGGACAAGGGCATTATAAATAAGCTTCTGTGTATAAGGGTGAGCACCCCACCAGACACCAGCCAAGGTTCTTAGGACGTTTATTGATTTTTCGCATTTCTCTACGACAAAATCAAAGTGAGGAACACCGGTTAGCTTACTATCCAATAATACACCAAGAAATTTTACCTTCTCCTTCACCGGAATAGGTTCTTCATTATATAGTATTTCTATATATGGTACATGCCTTTTTTTTGGAGAATGTGACTGCTGAAGATTTGGGTATGGCCAATGACAAACCATGGGCATCAAGCCACTGTCCTAAGTATGATAAGGCAGTATTCAACTGAGCCACTGCATAAGAAATAGAAGGGTTAGAAGCGTACAATACTAAATCATCGGCATACTGTAGTATCTCACAAAATGATTCTACGGTTTGATTCAGATCAGCAGTATATATATTATAAAGCAGAGGGCTAAGGACCGAGCCCTGGGGTAGCCCCTCCCATACCAATCTTGGACTACCCAATCCATCGTGTGTTTTGACATGGATCACTCTTTCCAGCAGGAGGTTGCTTATGAAGTTGATCATCTTCTCTGGGACACTCAGCTGAACAAGTTTGTTCCTGAGCACCGGAAGGAGAACCTTATCATAAGCGGAAGCCACGTCCAGAAACACCCCTACCAAATATTCCTTCTTGTGAATTGTACACCGAATATCTGTTGTCATTACACTTAAGTTATCCATGGTAGACATATTTTTCCTGAACCCTGTTTGAGACCTAGCTAATAACTGATTATTTTCTACAAACCATTCCAGTCGATTTTTTATCATATGCTCCATGATTTTGGACAAAGTAGACGAAAGAGAAATAGGTCTGTATGAATTTGGATCTGAAGGATCTTTACCATACTTTAATATAGGGACAATAACCTGAGATTTCCAAGAGCTGGGAATCACACCACTGGAATAAACAGAGTTAATAATATTTAAGAAAAAAACTTTTGCTTTCTTGTTACTTTTAGTGACAAAGGAATAAGGTATAAAATCTATGCCAGGAGCAGAGTCAACAAGTCTATCAAGGACATACTGTAGTTCAGTTTGTGAAAATTGCATATCTAACCAGTGAGTTGAAACTAATGATGTGGGAATGCTATGCCCAAGAGTACAGGAGTTTCCGGGTAGTGAATCTAAGTTGGGAACAAAACAAGGTGCTATTTTATTTGAAAAAGGTTCCAGCCAAGAAAAATCATTAGAGGTCAAGTTTTCTCTATCATAAGCACCACGATATCTTTTTATTTGTTTCCAGATTACTTTTGGGGGAGTCAGTGGAGACAGATTTTCACAGAAGCGAATCCACCCACACTTTTTTTTAAACTTCAAAAGTCTCTTGCAGCGTGCCGCAACCTTTTGATAACTAATGAAGTTAGAGACTGTCATAGATAAGTTATAAGTGGTTTCAGCCTGTTTCCTTAAATGAATAAGATTCGTACATTCAGTGTCCCACCAGGGAGGAGAGATTTTGTTAGAGGGTGCATTTCGTCTTCTTGGAATGTGAGAATCAGCTGTTGAGATTAATGTATCGACAAATAAGGAGAATGACTGAAGGATATTATTTTCGTTAGGGGTTGGAATGAAGTCCAATTTGGTGTCCAGAGCATCAGCATAAGATAGCCAGTCAGCTCTATTCAGATTGTATTTATTAGTAGAAAAAGACTTATACACTGGCATAGATCTGTTAGGCATAGTGATTAAGATTGGGTAGTGGTCACTTCCATGCGAGTCTCTTATCAACTCCCATGAAAGCCTGGATGCGAGTGACGGAGAGCATAGAGTTATATCAACGGCGCTTCTGGGGTCTTGTAGAGGGTAAACTCTACGTGTTGGAGAACCATCATTAATAACTACTACATCCATTTCCTCAAAGATGTCCATAAGGGAGCGAGCAAATAGATCTGAACGGTAGGAGCCCCATAAGCGATGGTGTGCATTAAAATCTCCCATAACAATTACTGGGGCAGGGAGTACGGATAAAATTTATACTACATCTGGGATAAGGGACGAGTGAGAGTGTGGAATATATAACGAAAGAAAGGATATTCCAATTGCTGTACAGGCCACAGTATTGATATTTGAGCTATAAGGGGGTAAAGTGATCTGAGAAAAATTCAAAAACCTCTTTATGAATAAGGCTGCATCTGCATATCCATCACTTCTGTCATCCCGGATACAGGAGTAACCGGAAACTCGAAACTGAGATCCAGGTACCAACCATGTTTCCGAGATGGCTATGATGGCTGGGGAATACATTGATATCAAGTTTAAGAGATCAGGTTTTCTCTGCCTAATACTGCTAGTATTCCATTGAATGATTTTAAATGGATCCATCTTTGGTGATTATATTAGCAATTTGATTAACCTTCTTTGCAACATTGGGCGGTAAACTATCACTATACATTGAGATTAAACTTAGAACCATAGATAACATAATGTCTAATAGACTTTCATTAGGTGATTCCGTCACAGACTGATTTTGCTGCAGAGCACATCCATTAGGGAAGGAAGAGGGTTCAGGGGCTATAATGGCCTGATGAGCAACCTTGTCGAAAGACTTGCCGAGGGGTGCTCTAGCTTTAGGATTTAAAAAATAGGTTTTTTTGTAAGTTCTGGTATTTGACTCTGTAGTTCGGAGAGGGGTAGAAGACAATGAAGGAACAGGAGGACTGAAAAGTGCCTTTGCTGTTTCAGCATAAGATCTTTGTACAGCTGGGAACTTTAGTGCTGCCTCTTCATAAGATATGCTCTCTTGTGACATTACTAGTTTAATAGACCTTTGCCTATCTTGTTCAGGGCAGGTTCTATTAATGGAAAAGTGTTTGCCAGAGCAATATAGGCACGATGCTTTGTCCTCTGGTATGTCGCACTCATTATTACCAGAATGAAGTTGACTACATCTAAAGCATCTAGACTTTGATCGACACTGGGATTTGATGTGACCAAATCTGCAGCAGTTCAAGCACTGGATGGTGGGGAGCTGATATGTGTCGACAGGTAGAGACATATAATACGAGTAAACGTATTTAGGTAGAAGCTGTCCCTTAAAAGTAAGCACCACAGACTGTGTAGGAATCCAGTTGGCCGCACCGTCGACAATTTGTTTTCTGTTTAGTCTACGTGCTTTCAGTACTAGCCCACAGCCTTCAGGAAGCTCCAAGGACTCAACCAACTCAGTCATAGACCACTCTACTGGTATGTCTCTGATGAGACCCATTCTGGTTACATTGTAACTAGGAATGACGGAACTGTATTTGTTTTGGGGTAACAGAGGGTTCTCCAGGAAATTATTTGCGTCTGCAGCTGTTTTAAACTCCAGTGAAATTCGGTTTCTGCCCACTTTTTTTAATCCACCATTACAAATATTTACAATTTTGTTAACCGCTAGGAATTGTCCAAACTTGATTGGGCGAATTGTCGCCCCCGCGGCCGGGTCAGTCTCGGTGCGTGAAACGTGTATAATAAAAGGACCTTTGTCTGATTCGTCATATTTTTTAATCCCCTCAAATAAACTGGGGTGCGTATACACCGTCTGAATTGATGGTGTAACTTGAGACGGATCGGTAATCAATTTTTTAACGGGATCCGGAGGATTCTCGGGATCTAGAGGTCGTTTAGACCCAGGTGGAATAAGCTTTAAGCCTGATCGGGTTACGATAGGCTCATTAAGAAGATGTTGATCTGTAGGATCTGGGTGTCGGGTGGACGCCTGTCCATTGTTAGGGCAGTCCGGTGCCGCTAATCATGGACAGGTAATAAATAACAAAGAAAACACTTACCTTTGTATTAATGAATAAAAAACCACCACCACAAACAAAAAGGTTTAATTGAAAGGAAAAAGGATCCAGATAACAGCTTAAAGATAGCCAATGCCACTAACACGTGTATCAACTAGCCTAAACCCGGTCTGAAATCCCTTCGCATCAGAAAAGTAATAGAATTAATTATGTACATGTGGGCGCGCGACCGTCCTGCCATCTATTTTCAATGTAAGTAACAAAATAAATAAAAGCTTCAATAGCTGTTGTGCCATCCATAAGCTAATTCGTAACTTATATAAGACTGGAATTATTATTAGGAACTCTTTGTCCATAAAGTAAATTAAATATAGAAGACTACGAACAGATAACTATGATAAATAACGATTTAAATTAATTCTGATTTAATAGAAGTTTTGGTTATGTTTAATTATTATCTAACCGGATGGTGCAGAAACGTGACGCCATATTGCCGTAACGGACTTCCGTTGCAAAGTCGTCTAGTTACCTCCTAGTCGCGCCTAAAGAAGTTTTACTTCAATATACATTTACACGAGTGGCATCGTGTGCAAAAACTAGCTTTATATATAACTTTATTTTAATTTATTGTGTAAATGATGAGTTTAATGAAAATCCGTTCAATAGTTTTTGCATGATATACTGACAAACGTCCATACTTTTCAAACTTTCTTTTTTAGAATACTAACGTGTATACTATCCTTGTATACGTTGTTCCATCCAGATAATAAGAGATCCCTTAATAAATTATGTATTTAAATATCCGTCAAGAACCATTTTATCTACTGGTGAAAACCACATAAGAATCCGTTCAGTTGTTTTAAGTGTATGGCGAACCGACAGAAAGACGTACAGAACGTTGTTTTATATTATGTAGTGATAATTAAGAATAGGACATAGAGGGACTAACTGACCCGTGTCCACTTCAATGGGCGGTAAACATTTTTGCTTGTGATAAAATTATGATTGTGGTTCGGTTAGTATTAGGAGCTATGATTTATTTCCTGACTGTCAAGAATTAGTTCTTATAAGAACTTTGTATTAAAAAAATGGCGAAAGTGTGCGTATAACGTTTCGGATTTTTCAATGTTGTCAACGTCCGCTGTATAAGGAGCCAGCCCCGCGAGTGATCCGCACGGCAGCATACCTCGTAGACGTAATAAGCTACGTCCCTTCACCCACAGTGACCGACACAATATACTTAACAATTTAAATATAATTTTTATATCATAGAAGGTAAACGAACAGGTGGGTCACATGATCTTAAGTGATCACCACCGTCCATAGACACCAGCAATACCAGAGGAGTCCCAAGTGCGTTGCCGACGTGTGTTAGTGGGGAAGGGGGAAGGAGGAAGTGGGAAGAAGAAGAGAGAGAAGGGAGGGGAGGGAGGTAGGTCTCCGGTGCTTCACTGACCGAACGAAATGCAACTATGCAAGCATTGTACTTCACGGCGGTTTTCTGCGAGAGGATGTTACTATCCCGGTCAAGTCGACTCATTTATGCTGAAACCAGTTACAGCATTTAGCGTGGCTCTACCAAATATAAAAAACTACTTTTGTGACTTAAATATAAAAGTTAGACATAAGTAGTCAGTGTATTTTCTGTAGGCATTATCAAGCTCTACAACTTTTCTCTAGAACTCAATCATATATCTCTCATCGTTAAGGAAGCGTTCGTCAGAAACATTTTCGTTCGTCCGTTTTATTCTCCGACTTACTTTGCAAATCCGGTTACCACAAAAAAACCTTTTCATTTTTCGGATTAATATATAGCCTACGATACTTGCAAATAACGTGGCTTTCTATTGGTAAAAAAATTTTCAAAATAGGTTTAGTATTTCCTGAGATTACCCCCTACAAACTCACAAATTTTACCTCTTTGTAATATTAATTAATATAGATAAGTTTTATCTTTATATCTCCTAGACATTTGTATAGCTTGTAAAAGTTTAATAATTAAAAACAAATTCATAATATGTATAAATTCGTAACTCGACGACAGAAGACCGGCTGAAATACGCAAGTAACAATTTTAAGTCGGCTCCGAGAAAAGTAACACTTTTGTACAGATAAGAGAATTATTCTCTCCAACATTGGATTATTAGATTTGGATCCGATATGAGTGGAATATCTTTTGTGGGTGCTTTAACGTTAAATTTTTCGAGGGGAATTTTATTAAGGTCCTTATTGGAATCATTCACTGAGATGGCGTTCCTAGTTGAGTTATATTTGACATACAGTGAGTTAAATAAATCTGAAAATGGTAAGTATTCGGATATGGTATGTATGCTTTTTTGACCTTAAAACTTCATTAGGTGCGTTGAAGGGTATTTTTGGTAGGAGACAAACTTTAATTTAGCTTGATGACATTCTATTAAGAGAGACCGGCCGTATTGCGATTGTTTTTATATCATATAGGAGGCAAAAGAACATGCGGGTCACCTGTTTTTAAGCGATCACGGCCGTCTATAGACACTAGCAACCCCAGAGGAGTCGCAAGTGCGTTGCCAGCCTGTATCTGGGGGAATAGAAAGAAAGGGAGAGGAGAGTGGAAATGGGTCTCCAGCGTTCTCATTGGCCGAACGAAACGCAACAATGCTAGCACTGTTACTTCACGTCGGTTTTCTGTGAGAACGTGGTGCTACCCCGCGCCAGCCGATCCATTCATGCTGAAACCAATAATAGCTTAAGCGTGGCTCTACCACCTACTAATCTAAGTAATTTACACTATAATGACTACATAGTCAAAGTCCCCTTTTTTACGTGGGGATATCCCTTATGGATACCCCCCCTCCCAGAGGAGAGGGCGGGCTATGTCCGACTCGCACGGACCAAAACCCCACGGTGTGCCGACAGACCGTGTTGTTGGAGCGGCAAGGGATCGATCTAGGCTATTCCCCTTGTAGAGCCGCCCCAACGGTCCGCCCGGCGGAAGGTGACCGCCGGGCTCCTACCCATAGAGAGACAGACTGGGTACACACCAGCTGCCTCCCGTCGTCCGCCGGACCTGTGCAATGAAGGGATGAGCCCCCCGAGTGCATCCCCTCAGGTCCGGCTACAGTGGCGGGAGGAGTTGGGCAAAGCGCTGCCTCCTCCCGCACTGACCTCCGATGACGGAGAGGGCCACTTAGAGGTTCTGCCTCGCGGGCCCTCTCCACCGCCTCCTTTTGCGAGATGACCTCCTCGCAAAAGGAGGCCACTGCTCGCCACACCTGTTCGCTGCTGAGCATGGCCGAAACCATACCCGGCAGCGTCAAATCACCTCCCACCGCCGCCGCCAGAGTGCGGCGCTCTTCCTGCACTGCGCAGCGCGCGCACGTTGGTGGCACCGAGGGTATCTGCCCAGACTGGTGCCCCGCAGATGGCCATCGCCCGCACGACTCCCATGTAGAGCCGTCGGCATCCGGCACCCGGCCCCCTAATATTGGGGAGCAACCGGCCGAGTGCCGACGCCACCCCAGCGATTCGTGGTCCGAGCCCTTTAAAATGGGGCTCGAACCGCCAGCGCCCGTACAAGGTGAGGCCCAGATACTTCATGTGGGCCCCTGCCGCGTCTGTTTATCTGTCTATTCATGATAAACTCAAAAACTACTGAACGGATCTGCATACGGTTTTCACCAGTGGATAAAGAAATTCATGAGGCACGTTTTAGTGTATAAATTAGTAAAGGTTTTATATACCAACGTAATTGAAATTCATATATCGGTAATTATGAATGTAATTTGAATTATATTGTCTTTTTGGTCATTTTGGGGCCATTTTGTTTTATTTACTTTCGTCTACATTACTCAGTAACCATATTAGCATACAAGAATATTAAAGAAATATTATATTTAAATTGTCGTATATTAAAACTACTTAAAAAGACATAATATTTTATATTTTGATTTATTATATATTTATGCAAGATTTCAAGACGTCAGCTCATTCATTGTTTACAATTCAAAAATATAATTACTAATAGTAATTTAAAAGTTAGAAGGGATCTTTCTAATGAGATATTAGACCATATACGTAGTACTTATTGAAATTATATGCCAGACTGTGGAAGTCAAAGCAATTACTATTTACTTAATCACATTTCCCCAAAACAATTGAATAACACAAAAATAATATAAAGCATCGAATTATTGTTATTTAAGCGATACGTCAGTTCTGTATAATAGTTGTTATTTATATATAGAATTTATGTATCTCTAATATGGTGGCGCTAGTAATGTTCCGGTGGCGTTGTAGTCTCGCCTCTTGAGTGTGTCGGTACCGGACGAAGTCATTAACAGTAGTGTTTTACTTTGAATTACCCTGAAAGTTTTTAGGCAGACTCATTACCATATAATGCCAAATGGTTTATCGTAATTTTAATTCAAGTCGAATTAAATAAATAATAACTAAGCTACAGCAACGCGTGGACGGCTCAGACAGTGTTATATAGCTTTAAAGAAAACTCTGCAATACAGGGAGTGAATCCCTCGAGAGATGTTCCTATCAACCCTTGTAGTTCGATTGGCCATAGTCATTTATTCAAAAGATAGCCCATGACAAAAACTTGCCTCAGGAGACGCTGAGGGTCGGACTAATATATTGCCATATTTTTTAACGACAGGGTCAGACGTTATTCTTGGACACTGTTAAATAATGTTCTATAAAATTTTACGTCTCCAGTAACTCGCTTCTAAATTGAATTGCTGAACGTGTATTTGCTCTGAGGAGACCTAAAAGGTAAATAGTCCTAAATCTATATAATAAAGTAACTTTTCGCATCTGAGTGTTTTCATTATTCCTTTTAAACTACGGATTTTGATAATGTTTTTACTATAATTTAGACAATTGGTTGTGCAAGATTTATGTACATAAGACATATATAGTAAAGTTATATATAGTAGCAAAAGTTGATGTTTTCTAAAAAAAATTCCTAAGCAGGTTTTTTTCGAGAGAATACAATGTAATACTGAATAAAGCTTACGAGATTTATTACGATAACGTACAAACGTACATTAAAAATTCAAGAAAATGTGTATTACTTTCGTACGTACGTAAGAAGCTACTTGTTTACATTAAAACAATACATTAAATGCAATTTGATAACATATTCATCAAAAAATTTAAATTATTTTAGGCTTTAATTTTTTTTATATACATGTATCAAGTAAGTAATTAATCGACAAAGATATAAAAAAAGGACTAGAATAGTTTAATTGTCAAATAATAATATAACAATAATAATCTACAATAAATATAAAGAATACATATCGTTAATATAAACTAAACAGACTGTCGGCAGAAGAACCACGCGGAAGCTATTAAGCATGAATGTGTTAGCTCAGGTAACAGTGATTGCATTGTTGCATTACGTTCGATGAGTGAAAGCGCCGAAGGCCAACCTCCCCTTCCCTCTCCCTTTCCTCTCCCCGATACATCCCAGATACAGGTTGGCAACACACTTGCGACTCCTTGACGAAAAAAATATAACATAAAAAACCACTTTTATCATAAATACAATAGATTATTATTCATCACCATATATAATTTAACATAAAACACAAATACACATGTAGATGATAGTTTTTTTTTCTAGTCCGCCCGTTTTGGTACCACCCTCTAATTGAAGATCTGCCGCCAAGCAGCTGTTAAGACCTTGCTAGTTAAATAGCACAGTCAGATCGAGAAAAAAAACTATCCAAACAAACAGACAGACAGACACACAGAGATTTACATTTTTATTTTATGTATAGATTCTCGTTGAAGTAGTTTTTCTAATACGTTAATGTATTATATACTTCAATTAAACCAAATGTAATAAAAATAACGTTAGTTTGTAAAATCTCTATAGTGTGCAAAGGCCTCTTCCCGAGGGAAGCCACCGGCCTAATCACAGGTACTCACGAGCTCTCAACGGTATTCAACGCGTAGAAATTTATAGTTCTATATTTTTTTACTACGTTATTGTTGCTATAAAACTTTACTGAAGTCCTAACATTTTATGATGGTATCCTTTTTAAGAATTAATAAGCAGGTATGCAGTTTTTTTTTTTCCTCGAAATGACTACGCTATTGACCCATCAAGGTCTTAACAGCTTCACCGGACTACTAAGGCGAGCGCTTAAGGCACTCAGCCGATTTTATTATGGCAACCAGCTCAAGGGTGCACGGTACACCTCGGCTTGGCTGTTGCCTGTTGCATGCAAAATCGCGACCTATCTTAGCTAGCCTAGCTTATTATTCATATATGTATGAGTTGTTGAACCGTATATGTGTACCAAGCATACACGCCTCAACAACTCTTCCATATATTTATTATCGGAAGCCGTAGCTTAAAATACGCATAAAATATAATATAACTTTTAAAATTGGCACAGAACTGGCTAAGGAGATAGATCGATTAATATACATACATGTCACACAGAGTGCGATGTCGGCGCTTTGTTAGGTAGATATTTAATGGAAGATAACGCACTGAAATCATGTGATATTAATATATACCATCTTATATCTGCTCATTTAAGCTCAAAAATAATTCGTTAGAAGTTATACTTCTTTGGCGTAACAAGATAAAAATCTTTTCAAAAATTTTATTTTTCGCCTTTATTCTACGTTTGTAGAAATAACGACAATAACAATAGAAAAAATTTTGACTATAGCCATCTTCTTCAGGGTGTCGGTTTTTCGTGTCGGTGTGCGCGCGCATCGTAATAACTTTAGGGTCTCGGTTTTTCGTGACGGCGTGCTCGCGCATTGTAGTAACTTCAGAGTGTTGGTTTTTCGTGACGGTGTGCGCGCGCATTGTAATAACTTCAGGGTGTCGGTTTTTCGTGACGGTGTACGTGCGCATCGTAAAAATTTCTTGTAATCATTTTTCCCCAACGCGCCAAAAAACGTATAATTTCAACAAAATGTCCAATAATTGACAAACCTATTCAGCTAATATGTGCAGTACAGAAGTAGTACCGCAGCGCAGATTTTCGATGGGACCCATTGTGATTATAAACAGAAGTTCAGTCGGTTATCTATACTAATATTATAAAGAGGTAAAGTTTGTTTGTGAGTTTGTGACGTTGTGATGTTGTGGCGTTGTAGGGGGTAATCTCAAGAAGTACTGGTGCGATTTGAATAATTATTTCAATGTTATATAGCTCATTCATCGAGAATGGTTATAGGCTATATATCATCACGCTACGATCAATAGGAGCGGAGCACAGATGAAATATGTTTGAAAATCGGAATGTTTTTTCTTTTGAGAACTACTGCGTGTTAGTGTTGATGTTAGTGTATCTGTACCACGCGAATGAAGTCGCGGACAGAGGCTAGTAATTTATATTAGAAAAAATAGAGACCAAACCTAATAAGTACAAACAATTAACACAGACTTATTTTTTTATATATTATAGGAAGCAAACCTCACCTGATGTTAAGTGATCACCATCGTCAATAGACACCAGCAATACCACAGGAATCGCAAGTGCGTTGACAGCCAGTGTTGGTGGGGAAGCGGGGAGGGGGAAGGCAAAGGGGAGAAGATGGGTCTTCGGCGCTCTCACTGACCGAACGAAACACAACAATGCAAATGTTACTTCATGTCAGTTTTCTGTGAGAGAGTGATACTACTCCGGACGAGCCGACCCATTCATGCTGAAACCAGTTATAACTTCAGCGTGGCTCTACCACCTATTAAGATAACATTCACAGAAATTTGATCTACCCACTGTTACAAAGAATAAGTTAATATAAAATATATTGTTTATATAAGATCATGCCTCGTCTTTGACGTGGTTTCCGAATTAGTGTGTAGCAGACTATAAAATGTATAGAGAATGATCTCTTTATACTGAACAAAATTATTCGATAAATATTTATTGGACCAAATACGTAAGCTTACTTCATTCTGGTAAATACGTATAGTAACTGAAATAGTCGGTAATATTTGACAATTTATGTTAGAATCTAAATAACTACATTAGAGCCATCGGTAAAAAAGAGGAAGCCGGCGTTTCCGCTCTATATGTAAATTTCTTAAACTCATAGGTATATCTAAGTTGAAACAGTATAGGAAATAACTATGTATCAGAATATGAATACAACAGCCTAATTAAGAAAAAAATCAAGGCAGTTATGAAGACGAAGTGAAAAATGAAAACGATGACATAAATTTGTTTTTGAATTTGCAAATGAATCATACTGTGAATGGCAATATTCAAATTTTAGATTTGGTTTTTTTTATATCATAGGAGGCAAACGAACAGGTGGGAAACCTGGTGTTAAGTGATCACCATTGTCCATAGACACTTGCAACATCAGGAGAGTCGCAAGTGCGGTGCCAGCATGAGTTGGGGCTGGGGAGGGAGGAGAAAGGAAGAGGAGAGGGGAAAGTTGAGAAGAGGTGGGCTTCCGGCGCTCTCAATGACCGAACGAAACACAACAATTTAAGCACTGTTACTTCACGTCTGTTTTCTGTTAGAGGGTGGTACTACCCCGAACGAGCCGACCCATTCATGCTAAAGCCACTAATAGCTTCAGCGTGGCTCTGCCACCTACATAATTTATTGATTTTTTTTACATTACTTTGGTTTTCGTATCTATTGGCACTCCGAGCAATAATTATATAAATTTTTATAAAGTCTATTGAGCAATGAAACGTAGAATGAGCTGCAAAATAGAATCAATATTAAATGTACATAGGCACCTATACTACGCGTCGCTAGTGTGACGCAAGTCGCGCAGGCACAATATGGCTGGACATGCTTAAATGGCATAACATAACGCGAAAAATATAAATTTATCTTCTTTTGTACGTGGGGAAATCCCTTACGAATACGTACCCTCTTGGGGGAGAGAGTGAGTTATGTCCGACTCGCACGGACTAACCCTATGGTGTACATTTGCCGCTATGGTTGGGACGACACGAGATCTCTACAAACTTCATCGTGCCCGAGAGAAGAAAACGCCGCCGTCAGGCCCCGTCCTTATCAGGGGACGAGGGTACACACCAGTCGTCTCCTCCGTCTACCGCACCTGAGCAATGGGAAGATGAGCCCCCGACCCATTCTCCTTAGACCCGGCTACGGTGGTGGGAGGAAACGGGCAAACTGCCGTCGAGCAGGATCCTCTCCGCCGCCTCCTTCTGTGAGATGATCTCTTCGCAGAAGGAGTCCACAATATTCCATACATTCTCACTGCCGAGCATCCTTTTTTTTTCGAACTGACCACGCTGTTGACCCGGCAAGATCTTAACAGCTTCACCGGACTACATACCGAGCATGCCGAAAATACTCAACAGTACAGTACAACCATTTTGATAAAACCGAAATCGCGGGCACGATCGGTGTAATTTAATAATAAAATTATACATTATGAATTATGACACAATAGGGCGGTTGAATAAAGCAAAAATGAAATGTATTTTCGAATCGTATCCTGTGAGCTCATCATTTTACAAAGAAAACCTTTGAATGTACATTTCGTCGTGTTGTAGGTTTTTTTCCAGACAGTGATTGATGCCTCACTTTTGTTTCAAAACATGCGGTAATGATAAGTGATATTATGATGAATGCTTCTTTTACACGATACATAGAAAGTTATATAACAACGAGATTTCTATGAAGAAAATTTTACTATAATCTAAATTGACACAATATATCTCTGACACAGTAATATGTTTATTGTATCATGGCTACGATCTGAGATAAGCCCTATTAAAAGGACACAAAGGTTATTAATAAACGAAGACGCACTGGCACTCGTTTGATTTTTAAATAATATCCGCTTACTTTGTAAATGAACCGCTTGCTTCGTAAAACATGCACGCTTGCTTTATAGATTGCACCAACGCTCTTTCTTATATCATTTGCTTGATTTGTAAATGGCCCGCTTGCTTCACAAAGCATGTGCTCTTGCTTTATAAATTGCAACAACTCGCTTTCCTAAATAGTGTGCTCGCTTTGTAAATGACACCCAATTTTACTCACCGTTTCTTCAGATTTAAAGCAAGTATATTTTTTATTAATTATAGGAATATAGTATATGTAAACAATGTCTATATTTAAAGTATGTAATATTTAAAGTATGTACCCAAATCTTTGTATGTATAAAGCGAGCGTAAATTGTTGCGTAGTTTTTAAATGTTAATTGGATCTATTTAAAAATTATTACTTGTTGATGCCCTATTCGTATAAAATATAATCCTAAAATCAAGAATGGCTTCATTATCCTGAATATCATGTTGAATTGTTTACGAGACAATGTAATGTTTACTCCCTTTTATGTGCAAAGATAAAACGGATTCAAGTTAATACGTGTTCGAGAATTTTAAATGAATATTAATGAACTTCGTAATATGGGTACTCGTAAATTAATGCTGGATTTATATTCTTTTAATTTATGGATATGTAGGGATTAATAAATGTAATCAATTTTATAATCCTTCCGGATTCATAACATTAAATTTGGATTTATCAAAAATCCAAAAAAATTATTTATTTTAAATAAAAGTCCATTTGGTTAATAAACACATAAGCTAGAAAGTAGCGTTATTATTTATATCTACGATACGATATTATTTAATTATTTTTATAATGCCATAATGCTATGTAAGTTCCCAATTTCCTAGTATAGGACCGTCCCACCCGTCTGCTACAGCATTCAGAATGCTGTTAGTGCTAGCGCATACCTGCGCATGTGATACAACAGTGAGGCTGAACTCTTTTACCTTCGCCTATTTCTAGGCCGATGATATACGCCTACTTTATACGTTTCGAAGGCAACGATAACAACCGGTAGACGTTGCCATACAAGTTCGTGAGTGCGTACATAAGTTTGATAAAGTGTCTGAGTGGCTGAATATACCGCTAGTATGAAGCATTATGCTGGATGATACCGCTAGATATTCTGATTGATGTTGATTCTTCTTCATAAGAGCATATTATTCTACCACCCCATATTCATCTTTGTTAATACACAAATGGAATCACATTGAATCTGTTACAGTTAAAACAACTTACGTAATTCTATTAATCGAGATATGTCTAATAAAAATATATCGTACATTCAAAAATGTGATTCGAATGGACATTTTAATGACTTGTAACATCAATTCGTGTGAGTGGCTGTAGACGTCGCCTGTTGTCTGAAAGTTGAATAAAAATAACTCGCCTTTCGTAACTTATAGGTACAATTAGGCAACACCACGTTACGTGACATAATTATTTCATCCGAAACAATGAGAATAACTTTTTGAAGTTATACTTCTTTTAGCGCGTTAGGGGAAAATGATGAGAGTATATTTTACGATGCGCGCGCACACCGTCACTAAAAACCAACACTCTGAAGTTATTACGTTGCGCGCGCACACTGTCACGAAAACCGACACCCTGAAGTTAGCTATAGTCCACATTCTGTTTCTTTGTATTTCTTCGTGTTCAAGCTTTCAATGTTTTAAATACTCTTCTATTATTAGTGTCGTTTTTTCTATAAACGTAGAATAAGGCGAAAGAGAAAATTTTTGAAAAGATTTTTATCTTGTTACGCCAAAGAATATATATATAAATATATAATATATATATAAGTAGTAAGTACACACCACTTTTTTTATTTCTTGAGTAAAATTTTTCATTTTGACAAGTATAGATACATATAGGTTATATTTTTTATTACTTTAGCTGATTTTAAGTCGCCTATGTTATATTTTTTCCATTAAGGCTAAAACCACCTGGAAAAAGATAATCATATCTCGCACGTACAAAATTTTCGAAAAATAAAATTATCAGATCAGGTAATAAAAATCATCTCAGCTATTTTGTAGATTAGTACAAAAAAACAAAAGGAACTTGAGTTAACTTAAAATTTTCCTGATTAACTAAGATTTGAATTTCAACAATCCACTTATACAAACAAGTTTCTATTTTTTTTTTATTGTAGCACGGCAAAGTGCCTACACTATGCCTGATGGTAAGCACAGTACAATCCAAAAATAATAGCGACCACCGATTGACACACTGTCCATCGCCGGTCGCCACTATCATGCCGGCCTGTAATAAGCTGGATATACACAGGCTGATCCCGAAACGCGACCCGTAAAAGCGAATCACTATTACGGGCTTTTTCGCCATATACATGGTGGTTGCGACCCAGTCGGGCTGTAAAATCCTACCACCCCGCTTGCGCCATTGCCTCGTTCGTTATTCAGCAGAGTGCACCACGTGCAGGTCAAGTTGGCTTGGGTGTCTCAAGTCTTATGATTTTATTCGACACCCCTTACACCCTATTGTATAAATGTTCACGATACACATCATTTTCACCGTCACGTCTCTATACGTCGTTCATCACACTTCGCATAAACAAGATATCGTTAGCCCTTTTCATTAGAGTTAAGCAATAAGGATAAAATGTTGTTTATATGTTTTCAGGTGTTGTGCACGGAGTGTACCCGACACAGCGCCCTGTAGCTGTCACGTTCAATATTTCCACAGAGTCACGTCGTTTGCATTTACTCCAGTTTTGACGCCGGCCCGCGCCGTCCTTTCCCCGTTTTACATTAGTCTGGGGTTACATTTGTTTTCCTCTACCTGCGAAAGCTCCATTACTTAAACAGCGTTGGATTTATTTATGTCACACGTTCGTTTTAAGTAAAAGGATATCATAAGCCCTCATTTTTCTGCTTGTCTTTTTTTTCATAGGAAGCAAACGAACAGATGGGTCACCTGACGTTAAATGACCACCACCGTCCATAGACACTTGCAACACCAGGGGAGTCGCCGGTGCGTTACTAGAAAGGAAGAGGATATGGGGAGGTGAGAAGAGGTGGGCCTCCGGCGTTCTCACTGACCGAACGAAACGCAACAATGCAAGCACTGTTACTTTCTGTGAGAGGGTGGTAATATCTCGGACGAGCCGAACCATTCATGCTGAAGCCAGTAATAGCTTCAACGTGGCTCTACCACCTAAAAGTTAACTATCTAACTAGGAACTTAAATCTATTCGAAATTTGTAACCATCGATACATTGTGAACGTGTGATATAATTACCAGGTTTCCTTCTGGAAAAGGTTTTATTATACCCGGTGGTTGAAATTCAATCAAAATTAGAGGTAAAATGTTTCTAATTCACGTAATTTACATAATATTATTTGTTTTTTTTTTTCTGTATGCTCGAAACTGTACTCAGCATTGTTCAAATATTACGGACCATATAGGAACATCAAGTATGATGAATAAAGAATTAAAAATTAAGGCATTCACTTTTGTTTGCATTGTTGCGTTTCGTTCGGTGACTGAGAGCGCCGAAGGCCCACCTCCTTCCCTATCCCTTCTGCCTCTTCTCCTTTCCCCTCCCCCTGCCCACCAACACAGGCATGCAACGCACTTGCAACTACTCTGGTGTTGCTGGTGTCTATGGACGGTGGTGATCACTTAACATCAGGTGACCTACCTGTCCGTTTGCCTCCTGTGATATAAAAAAAAGCAAGGTCCAGCAAGTTATTTAACAATTTTATATATAGAATACAAGTTTGTGTGTTTGTTGATTTAGAAAGAAAATACATTTATTTGAACGACATGGATGTAATTATTCATTAACATTTACATACAGAATAAACGCAAGGAAATAAAAAAAGATGCAGCCCAGATACAGTAGCCTTCTGATTTTTGTACAGGGTAAAAATTTTGTATTTGTACGTGTGTCGCAAATGAGTCTCGAGTCAGCCAATGTACTGCAGAGGGGTTGGTCGTTCATCGCTGATTTACCCTCGATTCATTTTTTTTCCATTTTCATTTTAATTTTATGTAATAATACACGCTATAACAACCTAACTAAACAAAATAGACTAAATGATGATTTCATAAAATATAATTTTAGTAACGAATTGTTATTACAATATTGTAGGTGGTAGAGCCACGCTGAAGATATTACTGGTTTCAGAATGAATGGGTCGGCTCGACCCCGGTACTACCACCCGACCTACAAAAACACCGACGTGAATAGTGCTTGTATTGTTGCGTTTCGTTCGGTCAGTGAGAGCTCCGGATGATCACCTCTCTCCCCCCTCCACACTTCCCCAAACACAGGCTGGCAACGCACTTGCGACTCCCCTGATGTTACTAATGTCTATGGACGGTGGTGATCACTTAACATCAGGTTACCCACCTGTTCCTTTGCTTCCTATGATATAAAAAAAACTACTACTTCCGACAAATATTAACAGCTACTTTCGTTCAGACGAAAATCATATTAAAGTGGAGTCTTAGTTATGCTCCAATTCAGTCTGTAACTACAGTGTGTCACTGTAGAGTCATAAACTCTTCCCGAAAGAAGATATGGTGGCCTGATCACCACGCCAGCCTACGACGTATTGGCGATTTCAAACTCTGAGCTTAGTCTGAGTTGTGAGTTCTATGTTTTCCCACATACAGCAGTACTACAAGAACATCTGTCAGGTTCAGGTTTCTTCACGATGTTTTCCTTCACCGGAAGCAGATAGCGTTACTAATTTAAATTAGTTAGTAAATGTACGATAATTCCGAAAAAATCATTGATACATTCCGGGATTTAAAACTGCAGACATCGTATTGATATTCCACCGGCCAACCCACAATACCATCACAAATTTATGTAATTGTTTAATTATCCTAGATAATATTTAAACTATACTTAAAATACTATTAATAAGCATTATCTAACCAGTAACCACGGCTCCTAGACTACTTCCTCCGATGTGCCTGTATGTCATATCAAAATAATATATTTTTACGGATTGGATATAACATTATACATTAGGGTGGCCCAAAAAAACCGACTATTTTTTTTTTAAGTCTCGGGTGAAAATATGTTAGTTTTTGATGTTTTAAAAGCCCTCTCCAAAAGACAGCTCAAAAAAAATATTTAAGAGGTCACTCCAAACTTTTTTAAATTTCCAAAATCGTCAAAAATCGATTTTTTTTTATTATTTTTCTCATTATTTTACTTTTTTCCACAAGAAAAATGATAAAATCCTGAAAATCTCAAGTCGAAATTTTAATATTTAAAGGTCGCTCCAAATTTTTCAAGGTTTCCAAGACAAGTACTTTATATCTTTTCGAGCTACTTCTGAATATGAATATCAACGAACTTGATATTTTTTTCTTGCGACCTTAAAATATTAAAATTTCGACTTGAGATTTTCAGGATCCTTATCATTTTTCTTGTAGAAAAAAGTAATATAATGAGAAAAATAATAAAAAAAAATCGATTTTTGACGATTTTGGAAATTTTAAAAAATTTGGAGTGACCTCTTAAAAACTTTTTTTTGAGCTGTCTTTTGGAGAGGGCTCTTAAAACATCAAAAACTTACATATTTTCACCCGAGACTGAAAAAAAAAAATAGTCGGTTTTTTGGGCCACACTATTATACATATTACTGATAACAAAAATCCAATTTTTAAAATTTTTGTCTGCCTGTCTGTCTGTATACGTTACATGTTACTTAGTGTAAGGGACGTGCGTGTCGTATTTACAATTGTTTTAAAAGAGCATTTCTATAATTGTACATGATCTGACAATTGTATTTCTTTAATGCAATTTAAAAAACACATGCGGAGCTGCGTGTACAGCTAGTATATAATAATAATAATAAGTCATACTCTTCTAAGCTGACAGTAGGGATGTTAAAAAACAATCGATTTTTATTTAAATCGATTATTATTTTATTATATTATATATTTATTATTTTATTATCGATGTTTGTATTCATATTAACCGATTTTTTAACAATCGATTATATAAATTACGCATTTAAATCGATTTTCATAAACATCTATGTGACGGATGAAAAAAAACTCAAAATAAGTTCATTATTATTTACAATTGAAGAGTGAGCATAGTGAGATAATATATTTGTAAAAATTTAAAACGTTTTCTAGCCGCAAAACACCTAAAAGCGGTTTGCGAAAGTATTTTATAACGAAAAAGAATAATACCACAGTAATATGCATGTCCTGTTCGATAGAATGAAAAATTTTGTAGTGAAACTACAAATTTAAAAAGAACATAGACTGAAAACATGCCACTGCCTTACAAGTAACATGAGTCACTATATCTTATAATGATTGTTGTGGTTCTTATGATAGCCAAATACCGCTCTAAGATTCTAAAATTAAAAATTTCAATAAAACTAAAATGGTCTGTCATGCGAGTACAATGTACTTCAACATGTTTACTAAAAATGTCTTGTGGTAAACTCGACATCGATAAGTTTACAAAACTATAAATTATAATTGAAATTATTCAATAAACAAATCCTTCAATTTTAATTTTATCAATCACACTATAATTAGTATGAAAATTTAAAAGAGAACTTCATTGTTTTGAATTTTACAGTTAGAATTAATAATGTTGTCATTTTGTTAGGATGTTTATCATTTCATTTTTATTACGATATAATGTTTAATAGTACTGAAAATTTCTATGGTATTTAGTTTCTACATTCTTTACCTTGAAAGTTTAAAGGAGCATTCACTTTTATTTTGTTTTGAGCTGGTTATTTTTGATACGTATCATTTTATTTGATTCTTAATCTGATAAATTGTTATTTTGAATCTTTAGGTTTATTATAGGAATATAGAAATCATGTCTATTTTTAAATATTATAAAAATCGATTTTTCCAGAAATCGATTATTTATTTTCAATAAAATCGATTTTTGACAAATCGATTATTATTGAAAAAAGAAAAATCGATTCCTAATTAATCGATTTTTTTCCATTAATCTCACATCCCTATTGACCAGTTCTCGTACGAAGAGAACACTAAACCGCTAAGAGAGAAACTTTATAAATCTTTAATTTAAAAATAGATGGAGAATTTAAATAAACTTCTCCCTCCGATCGGGACATATGTCAGAATAATTATAAGGGATAAAAGATTTTGAATAACTTCAAAAGGAAATCACTCCGACGAAATAATAAGAGGGGCCTTGAGATTTATCACTTTAACAAATTTGTTCAGCTTTAACCCGAGGTACTAAGGGAACGCGAAGAGTTGTCACGCACGCGACTCGACTAAGTGTTTCGAGGACACTTACGTTCTGTAAACGATGTTTTTCTACTTAACTTTTATCTCCATGAAAATATTACATAGATATATCTTCCGCTATATTCTCACACACTGTAAAAAACAATGTCGCTCTTTCTGTTAATTCGTGGGCTCATAACTCGAGAACTAGTATACCGATTCACTTAACTATATTTTTTAGTTTTAGATGTACCCTTTGTCTCTACGTTGATATAAGTTTTGTTACTTTAAGTTATATATAAGAGCAGTGATATGCGTAATACTTGATTAAGTAGTAGTTGAATATTAATCGATATGACACAATCGAAGATCATTTTAAACATATTTAGTAGTTATACATCATTGGCGTAACAAGATAAAAATCTTTCCAAAAATTTTATCTTTCGCCTTATTCTACGTTTGTAGAAAAAACAACACTAACAATAGAAAAAAGATATTTAATACATTGAAAGTTTTTTTATACAAACAAAAAATACAAAGAAACAAAATGTTGACTATAGCTAACTTCAGGGTATCGGTTTTTCATGACGATGTGCGCGCGCATCCTAAAAATTTACTCTCATCATTTTTCCCTAACGCGCCAAAAGAAGTATAACTTCAAAAAATTATATAAATGATATAAAAGTCAAAAAATTCACTTAATTTATTTGCCACGACCGATTTTATGTGAGAAAATCAACTAAAAATATTAAACGTTCCACATGAACCATTACCCAATAGAATTAAGCAATTCAGTCAAAATAAATAAATAAATTAACTCTTTGATACATTCAATTTCATTCTATTATTCTGGTATTAAATATCGTACACAAGGGCATTCTTGCAATAAATATTTATTTAGATAGAAAACAGAGTTATAATTTTTAAGAAGCTTTAGTAATAATACCGTAATATTTATTTCAACGTTTGCACAAAGAGATCCGCGCGCACTGCTATAGGTATAGAAAGTTTTTTAGGAAACCATAATGTGTGTCATAATATTGAAAAAACTATTCTTCTTTTATTATTCGAAGCACCAAAAAACATCGACAAATTTATTACTATCGAACAAAAAGATTACTAAAGAAAATGTCAATAAAAATAATACCTTGATATGATTTTCTTTAACCCTAGACAACTAATAACCTTCGTGGAATGTGTATACAATAATAATATAAAATATCACTATTTTCTTAACACGCGAGCGGCTGTTTAAATTAGTATTCGTCGAGTTCTTTCAAAAGATGACGAGATCCTAAAGGAAAGTATTTTATTTTTCGTTTTAATAACAAAAATAGTTTTTTAAGTGAATGTTTATATTTTTTTTTGCAAATTTTACCACAGTTTCTAAACGATTACCATCTAATAGTTAACATTATGTGATTATTACGAGGAAAATAGAAAATGCCACCGAAGAACTATATGCGACAAGACAGACTATGTAACTTGGATTTATTATAATTAAATTACAATGTGGTAATTTTCACTTCGGCCCCAAGCAATGAAGATGTTATCGGTCTCTGATGATATATTTACGTCATTGCATTCACACGTATGACAACAAAATTGTAACAAATTCGTACTATTTATTCAGGAAGGAATTACAAACACATATATGTTGCAACTTTATATACATATATAGACAACATTTAAGGGATTATTTTTTTGTTTGATTCAACCAGTTCTTCTAAGGAAGTACTGGTCTAATGAATAAAACGTACATATTTCAGCGTATTAATTGAAGAAAAATATAGTGTAAAGTTACACTATGACCTTCAGGAACAGAGAAGTTATAAAGTGTATATCACACAGTATGCTGAGTCAAAAATTACTTTTGCAGGTGAGCTTTGTAGCGTAGCGCGAGGTACTAAGCTCGAGGATAACTTGGCCATCTGATGAGAGTCGATCTGTGAATGCCTATCTTAGTGAGATACTGTATCGCGGAGCTCAGTTACAGGATTTTATCCATAAGGAAATATGTTTCTGTACACAAAATTTAATTAATTATGCCTGAATATATAAAAAATAAACCCTCATTTATTGTAATTTAGAATTTTCTTAAATTTCATTCTTATTGTACACTAGCCTGTGCCCGCGACTTCGTCCACGTAGAATATTTACTTTGGGCTAACGCTAACACGCAGCGGAAGCTCTAAAGAGTTCCACCATATTGATCTTAGCGTGATGACATATAGCCTGTAACCTTTCTCGGTAAACGACCTATATAAAAGTGAAAGAATTTTTTAAATCAAATCATAGTTCCTGAGGTTATCCCGTACAACGTCACAAACTCCCAAATTATCCACTATATAATATTAGTAAATATAGACAACAAACATTTTGCAAACAAAATTATTAACTAACATTTTTGTCTTAAAAGGGATTAAGGCATCCTTTTTGTTATTCAATCCAGCCTTTTTCTGAGACTTATGGTAGAGGTCTCCTGTCTACGTACATACCGGCCCGACCGGATTAAGAGTTCCTACAGGATGTTGTTATCCTACGGACCTTGGAATACTTCGCATTCCTTTCCCTTCGCTAATATTAAGGTTCGTTTTAGGTAGCTAACCCTACTTCTATATTCCGCTCAGTTAATGTCAAAAATAAAATATTTTACGGTTATGTATTTAGTACGAACGAATAATTTTGCATGGTGATAGAACATTTTTTCATTTGTTTTGTTTAGCTATTTACTCTTTAAAAATAATCATCTCGTCAAAATACATAATACATAAGATTGCCAGATGATTTCTGCACCGTTGTCCAAACCAAAGATGAACTGATTGAAAAAGTCTTTCGAGATATACTGAATAACTATTTTAATCACAATTGGCTTGGTATCTAATTGTACTGATTTGGTAGCAAAAAATGTTAACGTAAAAATATTTAAGTACCAAGTATAAATTATAGCCAGGTGACATGTTAGTCAAATCAATCGACACTACTGTGGATAAAAACGAAGCTATGATTTATCCAAAGAAATTTTGAAATTATATATCAAGTATGCCATCACACAACCTTAGACAAAAAATTGGTTCACTGATTATTCTTTCAATACCTTAAATTATGCAACGGTACGGTACTGGTTGGTTATCAAAGAGATCACATCTTGAAGCAACTATTTAAACTGCTGTATTCAGATGATATCATCATATCCTGCAATATCATCCAAACGGCTTCAATATCCTACTCATTTGGCTTTCGCGATAACCATAAATAAGTCTCAAGGCCTAACAATGTCTATTTGCGGTTTAAACTTAGAGAATCCATGTTTCTCCCATGGACTATTATACGTCGCATGCTCACGAGTACGAAGACCAATAAATTTATTTATGTTAACAAAGGGTAGGTTTATAGGTGGTAGAGCCACGTTGAATCTATTACTGGTTTCAGAATGAATGGGTCGGCTCATCCGGGATAGTACCATAGTACCACCCTCTAATAGAAAACTGACGTGAAGCAACAGCGCTTGCATTGTTGCGTTTTTATTAGGTTAGTGAGAGCACTGAAAGACCCTCTTCCCTCCTTCTCCCTCTACCCTTCTTTATAGGTGATAGAGCCACGCTGAAACTATTACTGGTTTCGGCATAAACGGGTCATCTCATCCGGCGTAGTACCATTCTCTCGCAGAAAACTGACGTGAAGCAACAGTGCTTGCGTTGTTAGGTCAGTGAGAGCGCCGAAATACCATCTTCCCTCCTCCTCCCTCTCCCCATACATATTTCCTCCTCTCCCAAACACAAACTGGCAACGCACTTGCGACTCCCCTGGTTTTGCAAGTGTCTATGGACCGTGGTGATTACTTAACATCAAGTGAACTACGAGTCTGTTTGCCTGCTATGACATAAAAAAAGGTTGCCATAAATATTGTACACGGCCTAGCGCTTAATTAAACTTTAATTGGAGTTATTATAATCAAAAGTAATCAGAGAAGTTTTTAATAATATATAATGTTGGAAATTTAATGTAGATTTGTACTTGATTTTACCTTCTATATATTCTCTTAATCACTATCGAATTTTATTTTAATTTTCCATTCTTTTAGGTAGACTTATTACCCACATAATTCCAAATACTTTATGATAATTTTAATTCAATATTTAATAACTGGGCTACATCAACGTGTACCCTGGTCAGATAGTTTTTTTGTATTTTCTAATGTTTATTGAATAAAAAGATCTCTTGAAGTTAATAATATAATTAGTTACATTTGAAGAAACTATTGTATCAAAACTACATTGTTATCAGATACACGCATTCAACACCGCAAAGGGCACCAACTCAGCGTATTTTGTAACTGGGTCACTTCCTATATCAATAGCTACGGTAGAAAAGGATCGGTTTTACATAACGGGGACTAGTTAATGGTCCCTTGTAATATCATGATAATTTAGGGTATTAATTCACAAAGTTTGCTTATAATGCAGTTTTTTTATATCTCATGACAAATCCAAATCCAAAACTAAAAGCAACATCCTATACTTCATACAAAAATTAAGGGAGCAAAAAAGATGTGGAATTTTTAACCGGTTTTTGATCGATTGTATCTAAGTCAGAAATTTTTGGCGGGATTTTAGTCTGTCATGTAGTGAATTTTATATTTTATTCACAATCTTAGGTCTTTGACTCCATATTTTGTAAATTTGGTGGTGTTTTACGTAATATAGTTAGATGATTGTGCATAAGTGAAGTGAATGGAAAATAATACCATGGAGCAAGAGATTCTGAGACGCCACAAAAACTTCCTGGAAGGTCTAACAAGGAGCCACTATCTTGGTAAAATATTGAAATAATCACACGACGCTTGTAATATTATGAACTACACGATAATGATGGTAATAACCTGAAAGATTGGTTGTCAAAAATAAAGATAAAGAAACTATAAGCAATTAAATATTGTCATAAATTTTGCATACACGTTGTTAGGAGTATAAAAAGGATATAACATACGTTTAATGCAGGAAATAAATACGACTCATGTTTTTTAAATTAAACTTTTGCCCGTGGCTAGATGTTGCCCAGTTCATATTAATTATTATTGAATATATCGAGGGAGCCACTATTGACCTGCGATACCGCGCTATTGACTATTTCGGGGGTGTTACTAATGACCTAAAACGCTATTGGTTGAAGTTATCGGCTGTTTATTAAATACCCCGATGTGAGACTTGCAGGTATCGTCTGTTTATATATCTTAATGTCTTAAAGGGCGATCGATGATTAAATGCTAGGTATACTCGCTCAGACATTTGGGCTAGACTAACCTACGGATAATTCATCATAACTATAGCCAACGTTGTGTTAACGTTTTATTCGATTACTCTTGGTGGATTGATCGATCAAATCATAACTATGACGTCACTATGGATGACATCATACTACTACATGGACGCCATTTTATCTAGCCCGACAAGTATTATTGTAATTTAAAGCGAACGAAGTCGCGAGATATTTCTAGTATTTTATATAGATTAATATATTACGTAAACGTTGTATTATCACCGCAAATTATGACAAATTTTAAGAATCAATTAGAACGGTGACAATTTAGTCATTTATATTAATAAAGTATATGGAGGGAAAATAATAAAAATTGATGAGAAATCTTCAGAGCATTGAAGTGGGATTAATAGAGGCGTCTTGTTATTTCTTGATAGTTTAATATATTTTGATAAATCATTTCGTTTTAAACTAAGCAATTAGGATAACAAGTGCCAATCTGTAAATATGGTATTAAAATGAATTCTTTGAATTCATTTAGTGAAAGTTAATATTTTTTATTTACAAATTATTATGATGAATGACGTCAGAAGGATAAGATGTTTTAATGTAAAATACTTTTTAAAGACGTATTTATTTATTTACAAGGCACACATTACATACAACAAGTAACTATGTTTACAATTACTATTTACAGTTTATTTTTTGTCTGCTATATCATCCTAAATTATAATACATGCACACCTATGGTTAATAAATATAATTATACAATCCTATACGAGTATGTTAACTTAAATATATGCGATGTTATAACAATAAATTTAAATACGTATTAAATACTTGCTTTAAAAAGGTTTCGTACTAAATGAACCGCGCTCGCCCGAAGCAAGGTCGCCTTATCCTTTTTTCGCAAGTCTAACCTATCCTAACCAACGCGAGAGAAAAGAACAAGATGGCGAACATTCAGCGAGCGTGGTGCATTTAAAAAGCAACCTTTTTAAAGCAAATATTTAATACGTATTTAATTTTTTATAATAACACCGATGATATTATGGAGAAAACCTGTGTTTATGGACTATGTGACGAAATTTACTCAGACTAAGATGAAATATGAATACTTCGATCTCGGGACAGCAGGAGACACACACAATCAGTGATAGTATTTATTATATGAGCGACACATGTTAAGAATCGAATTATCAAAAGAAACGCTATCTATATAAAAAGAAATGGAAACAGTCTCTTGCCAAAAGCCGGAAATTGGTGTTAAAATTAAGCAAATATAGTAATTGTGAACAGTCTATAGTATAATTAACTATTTTATATAGGTAAATTAATTCACTTGCTTGCCTTCTGATAGACAACGATGATATTTTAAAATATTTTACTTCCTTCTCTCCATTTCTGCAATTTCCGCATTCAAAGATTTTTTTTTCATGAATTCAAAAGGGCGATAATGGAGGAATAGAGGCTCTCGTGATTTTATAAAAAATGGATTGGGAATTTAATTTAATATGGATTTAAATTACTTACGATTGCTATGATTATTTAAAAAATACCAAAACAATTCTGTTGTAATCTACCTATCTATCTATCTAATGTAATTACCAAATAACAATAAATACTAGTACAACTGGCGGCCGTTATCCCACCCTGATCATAAAAAAACCATGACCTTCCTCGTGAATCAGTTTATCTATTGGTGAAAAACACTTGAAAATCGGTTCAGTAGTTTTTGAGTTTATCGTGAACGGACAGACAGAGAGACTTGGCAGAAGACTTTTTTTATACTATGTAGTAGTGATATATTAAATTCTACATACGAGTGCTACGTCCAGTGATCGAATTTCAACCAAAGAGAAAAAAAAACTTTTTCAATTTTTTTTAATGAAAATCTCGTCTATAGCTTCAAAATAAAAAAGAATAACAAAAATAGACTGAGACACAGAGGAAGGAGATGTTTTTAACCTTTGCCCGCTACCTATTTAAACATAGATTTTATAAACATACTAGCTGTGCGAGCGACTTCGTCAGCGTGGAGCTTAATGCAAAAAACAGTCTTCCGTTTCATGTCTTTTAGGTGTTAATTTATAGATTACATAATGTCCTGTTTTTGTAAGAGATTTAATTACATTTACTTGCCTACTATTTTCTCGTACGAATCTTGAGCTGTCATTCAAATTGCAAAAACTTTTGATAGAATAGACCGATTTTAATAAAACAAAGACTAAATTAACTACATTAAATTAACTCTCGAGGATAGGATTTATGATTTTCTTTTAGGTTTTATCGTGAACGCCGTATTAGCATGGACGCGTGAACAAACAAATAGACAGACACATTTCTAAGAATGATTGAAATTTTGGGGTGTAAGGGGTGTCGAATAACATCATAAGACTTGAGATACCCAAGCCAACCTCACTTGTACGTGGTGCACCCTGCAGAATAACGAATGAGACAATGGCGCAAGCGGGGGTGGTAGGGTTTTACAGCCCAACTGGGTCGCAACCACCATGTGTATGGCGAAAAAGACCGTAATACGTAATACTTCTACGGGTCGCGTTTCGGGATCAGCCTGTTCATATCCAGCTTATTACAGGCTGGCATGATAGTGGCGACCGGCGATGAACAGTGTGTCAATCGGTGGTCGCTATTATTTTTGGATTGTACTGTGCTTACCATCAGGCATAGCGCAGTCACTTTGCCGTGCTACAATAAAAAAAAATGTATTTTATTACTTATTTCTAGTACACGATCACCCCCACACACGTGCACGCCTACACGCTTACACATGAAAGTGGAAGGGTTTACTTTTTTTCCCTTATCGAACTGAAAAACTCTCAATTTTTCGATAATAAATATATAGAAGAGTTGTTGAGGCGTGTATGCTTGGTACACATATACGTTTCAACAACTCATACATATATGAATAGTTGCTAGGTTAGCTAGATAAGTCGCGATTTTGCATGCAACAGGCAACAGCCAAGCCGAGGTGTGCCGTGCACCCTTGAGCTGGATGCCAAAATAAAATCGGCTGAGTGCCTTAAGCGTTCGCCTTAGTAGCCCGGTGAAACTGTTAAGACCGTGCTGGGTCAATAGCGAAGCCATTTCGAAAAAAAAAAGAAAAAAAACTTATTCCTAGACACCCTCAATATTTTTTTTTACAAAAATCGAAAAAATGCTGACATATTTGATTTACAATCTTATCATGTGTGCAGATCATTAAAATACACCATATGCTTGTTCGTAATCAGTTCTCTCAGAAGACCGGGAATCATGAGGCAAACACAGTGAATCGGAAATGCTGCTTTGATCTGTACCCACGGGAGTTTCTCTACCCAAATATTAGGGGACTAGCATGAAAGTACACGTTTCTAATAATTTATTTACTGTCAATAATTTATTTGTAATGTGTCAACACTCTATGAAACTTTATGTCCATGATATGTCACTTATGTCAGCTGGTTTGTTTGTTTGTTCGGGTGAACATGCTAATCTTAGGAACTACTAGTCCGATTTGAAAAATTCTTTAAGTGTAAGGACGAGATCGAGGAAGGCTATATACTATACCATCATACTAATACCAATAGGAAGCGGAGCACCAATGAATACTGTTTCCAAATCGTTTTTTTTTCTTTTGAGATCTTCTGCTGCGTATTATAGTTAGCCTAAACTATTCTACGCGAACGAAGTCGCCGGCAAAGGCTAGTCTATAACAATATGGTAAAGCTGGATATAAAGATGGTTTGTTTCTTTGTTCGGGTGATGCTAATCTTAGGAACTAAGAGTCCGATTTGAAAAATTATTTCAGTATAAGGTACTTTATTTGACTCGAAAGGCTATAGACCAGTATTCCCAACCTTTACTAGGCTATGCCCCACTTTAACATTTCTTAAAAAAATTTATTCCCCCCACCTCCATACATAATATTTAACCTTTAAAAATTTTTTTGTTCCCTTAAGAAATATAAATGATAGGTTTTACGGAGAATTCACTATGAAATTGTTATCAAAACATCGTAAGTAAAATTTCAAAAGATATAATGAAAAACTTACTTGACGACTTGAATTACCCAGCTGATATTTTGGTATCCTCAAACGAAATTCTACCTGATGATAATATACACCCTTTTTTTTATTTGCGTTTTCTATTAAATTTATCACCGATATCTAACATCGCATTTAAATAACCCAAAGCGAAAGGGTTAAACTCGTGTCGTCTTTTTTTAAATTGCACCGCTTAACTATCAAATTGCCCCCTTGTAGGCCGTGGGTCCCACGTTGGGAAACACTGCTATAGATCATACTAAACCAATAGGGAGCGGAACACCAAAGTTTCCAAATCGTTTCTTTTTTTTTTCATTTTGAGAGCTTACGCTGCGTGTTAGCGTTAACCCAAAATAACTATTCCAGGTGGACGAAGTCGCAAGCAGAAGCTATTTAGAAGCGAAACTAATGAAATTTTATTTTTCGAACTGACTACGCTATTGGCCTTGCAAGGCCTTTACAGCTTCACCGAAATACTAAGGCGAGCGCTTAAAATACTCAGCCGATGTTATTCGGCAACTAGCTCAAGGGTGCACGGCACACTTCGGCTTGGCTGTTGTCTGTTACATGCAATTCGCGACCTATCTGAGCTAACCTAGGCTAAGCTAACTATTCATATATGTATGAGTTGTTGAAACATATATGTGTACCAAGCATACATATCTCAACAACTCTTCTTACATATATTTATTATCGGGAAATCTCTAAACTATTTCAGTTCGATAAGGGAAGAAATAAAACCCTTCCACTTTTACGTGTAAGCGTGTAAGCATGCACGTGTGTGGGAGTGATAGTGTAGTGTTGTTGTTAACGAAATTCTGATTGAAGAACTCTTTATGTGACGAAAAGTGGTGAGCGTAAACACTGTATTGGTTAGAGTGGTGAAAGTAATAATCGAGGTTAAGCATCGTCAGGCGCGGCCAGTGCTTGGATAGGTGTTGGCCTGAAATAACATTTTCAAATACATAATATATTAAAATTTGTCATTTTTTTAAATTTCAATTACGGGGTGTCACTCCCAACCTATTATACTACGTGACGCTTAGTCCACGGAAGGTTAAGACCCAATTGTACCATAATTCAATAGCTAATTAAACAGTTTAGCAGCAACACGGCGAGGTATCGTAAATTATAGCGTTCTAATATTGCTGTTAAAATAATAATGAGACCGTATTAAATCATCTCCGTTTGATATTTACTCGAAATTCAAGGTATTAAGTGCAATAAATTTCGTAATTTCAGCACGAGCCGACCGGTTTTTAAGGAAGAGTAGATGTTCTTAGGTGATTATAAGATACAATTTATTGAACTTCGGTCCAACGAAGTTCTTAATAAGTTTGAATCCGTCAATGGCTTGAAAATTATTCTTATCAATGAAAAGTAACCGCGTCGTTCTTTTGATTATATGTTATACTAGATGTGCCCGTGAATTCGTTCCCGTGGAATCTTATATAAAAAGTATTAATTAAAAAGTGATGTGAATATCTTAAGTCTATTTATTTATCTATTTTCCTTCGTACTTAAGTCACGTCGTCATTAAAATTACAATAGCGTTTCATAGACCAAAGTGATTTTTATAAAACCCAAACTAAATGTTAATCGAAAATATGCTTTATTGCTTTTGTAAAAAGGTTTTAACATGTACACAGCACTTTAGCAGTGATGCATGCTCAAAGAAACAGATGAACAGATAGACATTTCTAAAAATAATTCAAATCTATTTTATTATTTAGTCCTAAAAAACTGCATTTTTTTTTACAAAAATAAAAAAAGTACAGATATAGATTTGCATTCTTATTATATGTATAGAAGACTAGAAACCGACCAGAGTTTCGCACGGGCTTACTAACTCAAAAAAATTAAACTAGCTTTTGTTCGTAGCTTGGTTCATCTCCATGCCCTTTTGTGTGCCTCTGACAACATATATGCTAAATTTCATTTTTTTTTATTGTATCACGGCAAAGTGACTGCACTGTGCCTGATGGTAAGCATAGTACAATCCAAAAATAATAGCGACCACCGATTGACACACTATCCATCGCCGGTCGCCACTATCATGCCGGCCTGTAAAAAGCTGGATATGCACAGGCTGATCCCGAAACGCGACCCGTAGAAGCGAATCACTATTATGGGCTTTTTCACCATATACATGGTGGTTGCGACCCAGTCGGGCTGTAAAACCCTACCACCCCGCTTGCGTCATTGCCTCGTTCGTTATTCAGCAGGATGCACCACGTGCAGGTGAGGTTGGCTTGGGTGTCTCAAGTCTTATGATGTTATTCGACACCCCTTACACCGCAAATTATGGTAAGAATAGTACGTTTCTTCGAGAAAATTACACTGACCTGTACAAACTTTTATAGCAATACTTGAAACGATACTAAAATTTATTTAGCTTAGTATTCCACAACAACCGCTTTCAAATATGTCTACCAATACATATTAATGTCGAAAAATGTGAATATAATATACTAAAAAAAAATTGTAGTTCTTGTTGATTAAGATAAACGCTTTTTAAAAAATAATTTGTATATGAAGGTATATATGTATATATGAACACTATTATACATATCGGGGGAGCGACTATTGACCTGCGATACCGAGCTATTGACTTATAAAAGGGGTATTACTAATGACCTCAAACGCTATTGAAGTTATCGGCTGATCATTATTTAACCCGATTTAAGACACTATTGGTTGGAGGTATCGGCTGTTCATTATATACCCCGCTTTAAGACGCCGTTGATTGGAGGTATTGACTGTTTATGTATCTTGATACCTTAAAAGCCGACCTATGTCTAGATGCTAGGTATACTTGCTCAGACAGTTGGACAAGTCACACCTATGGATAATTCGGCGTAACTATACATGGCGCTATTTTATCGCTGCCTAGACATATAATATAAACATTATTGTATAAATTGTATATAGATCGATAATTTAATGACTTTTCAAATTATTGTTAACTGACAATTTTACAAACAAGAGAATTAATCTGATTTCATGACAATAAACTTTTTAATGAAACAAGTCTGAAATAGAAAACAAAAAGAAAATGTGGAATCAGTCTTAAATCGCATATTCGTTCTAACTCCACACGCGATTCCAAACTAAGCACAGTAAGTTGAATCGTTGCCAAACTTGACATCTTCTGAGAAACATTTATCTATCGCTGTAACAGATATCTGACTTATTTACGGTACCTGACCTAATACAGTATGCATCAGTATGTCTGAATCCAAGATTACTGGTGAATACATAACTATTCTTATATGGAAGGATTATTTAGACATGCCTACCTAAACCTCTAGTAGTGAGAACATAATAACAAAATCTAAATCTATCGCTGTGTTTAATAATAGTATTTAGAAATTAATTATGATTTGATTATTTTATTAGTTTCAACCTTCAACTACATTATGCTAAATAAATTTTGGCTAATTAAAGTATAGGGTAAAATATATTTAGCATAACTGCCAAAGAAAATGTTCAAAATCGTATGAAAAATTGTACATCAAATCTTATCGAATGCTACTGTATCTATTTAACCGTACGCCTAAATATAGTATACATCTTTTGTTGTCATCGACCAATTGATTACTATTTTATTTGTTGCTGAGAAGCTAATTTATCTGGAACAGAGTAGTGACCAATAATTTATTACTTTTTAGCACCACCCGGGAGCACCCGGGGACGTGAATAACATCAAACTCCCATTTTAGTGAATGAAAGGGACGAAAAGAAACCAAACGTGTCAAATACTCTCAAAACGATGATGTTAGTGGTAGTCCCTTCAGATTCCTCATTATGGCTCATAGTTTCGAATTCTGACGGTTGCGTTCTGTGGTCTGCTTTCGGTCAAAGAAAGGAACGTGATGGAACCATACCTATATCATATTAACTGTTGCTCGCAGCTTTTCTCGACTTTTTTATATCATGGGAGACAAACGAACAGGTGGGTTACCTGATGTTAAGTAATCACCACCGTCCATAGACACTAGTAATACCAAGGGAGTCGCAAGTGCGTTGCCAGCCTGTGTTTGGGATGGGGGGAAATGGAACGGAGAGAAGGGCGCTCTCATTTACCGAACAAAACACAACAATGCAAGCACTGCTACTTCACGTCGGTTTTCTGTGGATCGGGTGGTACTACCCCGGACAAGCCGATCCTTTCATGCTGTAACCAGTAATAGCTTCAGCGTGGCTCTACCACTAACAAATTAATTTAATGTAGGTAATTAAATGTAAGTTTAATGATGGTTTAACCTCTCTTTCGAAAACAGTATATTCTTGCGAATGAAAAGTGCCCTGTGAATACATACATCCTTTTTTATACTCGTGACAACGTTATATTAAAAATTTAATGATGATCGTTTAAGAAATTAGGGCAAGAAAGCGTAACAAACAAATTCACTTTCGTTAATATTAGGATTAAGACAGTGGTCGCTAAATTTGCCATCCAATAGAACTAAATATGAACAATACAAAACTGAAGATTTCTGAAAAGTCTTTTTTTTAATTAAGCTTGGCTTTAGTAGAGACAGCTTTGTGGAAATAAGTAGGATTACAAATATACTCTCGAGTTACTTTGGCAAAAATAGATATTTTTTTGCTAGCGAATAGCCGTTATATAGTAAATTTCTAAAAAGTGCCTATCTTCAACCCGATTAGGCCTCCCACAGCAGCGGCTTGAGCCTAGGTTCGATCCCTCGATAGGGAGCCCTTGAGTGCGTTGCTTGCATGATACGGTGACACAAAAATATACATCACTACTACAACACTACACGATCACCCTCACATACGTGCACGCTACACGCTTACACATGAAAGTGGAAGGGTTTACTTTTATCCCTTATCGAACTGAAAAACTCTCAATTTTCCGATAATAAATATATGGAGGTGTTGTTGAAATATGTATGCTTGGTACACATATACGTTTTAACAACTCATACATATATAAATAGTTAGCTAGGTTAGCTAAGATAGGTCGCGATTTTGCATGCAACAGGCAACAACCAAGCCGAGGCTTGCCGTGCACCCTTGAGCTGGTTGCTAAAATAAAATCGGCTGAGTGCCTTAAGCGCTCGCCTTAATAGTCCGGTGAAGCTGTTAAGACCTAGCTGGGTCAATAGCGTAGTCATTTTGTAAAACAAAAAAAAAATGCCTGTCTTCAGTAAGCAAGGCGTTTTAGAAATGTTTCTTACAAGGCAAGTTAGTAAATAATATTCCGTTTCTGCACTAAGCATTTCGTGAAAGAGTTGCAGACAAGGAGTGAAAGAGCCGTATACGGCTCGTGACCTTCGGTTTACTGACCACTAGATTAGGATGGTGGTAAGGTATTTTATAATATCCACTAGACTAATTATCAGCTTTTATTGGTGGTAGAGCCACGCTGAAGCTATAAATAGTTTCAGCATGAATGGGTCGGCTCGTCTGGGGTAGTATTACCCTCCCACTGAAAACCGACGTGAAGTAATAGTGCTTGCATTGTTGCGTTTCGTTCGGTCACTGAGAGCGTCGGAAGATCATCTCACCTCACCCCTCCCTCCTTCCCTCCCCTTACCTCTACCCCTTCCCCCAACCACAGGCTGGCAACGCACTTGCGACTCCCCTGGTGTTACAAGTGTCTATGGACGACGGTGATCACTTAACATAAGGTAACCCGTCTCTTCGTTTACCTCCTATTACATAAAAAAAAATTGACAATTTCTCGCTAAGCATTTTGGTGGTTTTGGTTTTGGTCGTTCCGAAACCTATACTCGATATCCAGTATTTAGATAACAAACACATCGTTACACTACATCAGGTGATATTAAAGCTAAACCCTAAAATTTACACAACATAAAAATATAAATAAACAGTATTCCATCGTGGAAAGTAAATTCAAATTTCAACGCAAATTTAAACTTCAGAAAAGGGACAAATTCAAAACTCCACGATTTGGCAACGAGTACGGAATTAAGGGAGAATACATAAAACATCAGTCAGCGAGGGAACATTAAAACCGTTCCTATCCACACCATAACACCTGATACCTCACGACATGGTGATATATTTCACTCAGCATATCTGAATAAGTACTGACTTTACGTTTATTTAAAATAAAGCCTGGTGTACATGAGAGCATAGGTGCGCAAATTTATCCTTCATTAATTACGTTCAACCTTTAGCATTCAGTTATAATTGCGGAAAAAAAACTGGATTTCTTTGGGTAGGTATTCGGATCGGTTGGGACGATTGGGATGGGACCTCGCGAATCATTAAAAACGAAGTTCCAGGAATTCGGTATCTTAACTATATCCTCCCAATACATTCTTGATAATTTAATATATGTCCGTAAAAACTACGAAAAACTGAATTTAGCAAAAGACCGCCATAATGTAAATACTAGAAACTGCAAAAAACTGTTCATCCCATGTTTCAGACTTAGCAAAACAAGTAATAGTTTCTCAGGTAATAGTGTTAGGTTTTACAATAAAGTCCCAAAAGATGTTAGCGATTTTCCAGACTGTAAATTTAAGCGCCACGTCAGGCGGGTTTTAGTGTCAAAAGGATATTATAGAGTGGATCAGTATGTGAACGATGGTGATGTCTGGAATTGACTCCTCTCCACTATATGCTATTGTATGATGTATTGGAAATATATGTAAAAAAAAAAAATGTACCCGATCGCGTTTCTTGCCGGTTCTTCTCGATGGCAGAGTTGTTTTCCGAACCGGTGGTAGTTTTTGACGTTCATAAGCACCTTATTAAGGCTTAAACTGAAAAAAGTATGTTTGATTTTGATTTTGGGTTGAATATCACCAGTAGATTTCTCTAACAAACTCGGTAGAAGCAAATTATCTATACTAATATTATAAAGAGATCATAAGAAGAGATCCTAACTTTTAATGTAATAGAAAAACATATCTTAGGTACTGGTATATTTACTTAACTATTAATAGAATATGACAAACTAAGAATTTGCGATTCTTATATGTGATGGAATTTATGAGACTAAAGGAACTGAATTAAGCACTGTAAATGCAGTTGAATAACATGTAAAAGAAGGTTGCCTTAGAGACATCTGTGCGATTACTTGAAACTTCGGCCGCAGAAGAAAAAAAATCCATTTTTTAATTAATAGTTGAAGCTTGTCTCAGATTCTTTTTAATTTATAACACTAAAAGTTCTTTATAGCTACTAAAGAAAAAAGGAATAAAGACAATTAGCTGAGAAATAGACGAGGGAGATGGTCTTGAGCGTGTTCCCACTACCTATTTATATATACATTTGTCTACAGATACTCTTAATACGATGAAACACAGTAACCGTTTTTAAGAATAACAATTAGTTGTGTATAAAGCCTTTATCCGTAATGTTTCTATATTCACTCCTGAAATTTACTTCAAAATACTTAATAACCCTTTTATTTACTCTATTTCATCTGTGTGTTTCTGCCTTTACCATATAATAAATTAATATCGCGATGCTTAATATGTGAGGTAGGAGTCAAAGGAAGAATTGAGGTTATGTATTTGAAATTAACGTGAATGGGAGCGTTCTCATTAAATACTGCTTCTATCTCATACAGATTTCTTGCTATAATTCATAATAATTGAACAATATGGATTTTACCTTTCCATCTATACATATAATAAAAATGAAGTGTCCATATGTAACATCAAAATAAAAAAAATTACTTCTTGGGTATGAAAGTTATACATGCTTCTGATATCAAAAATGCAATTTTAAAATTTTTGTCTGTATGTCTGTTTGTTCCGGATAATATCCGGAACGGCTGGACCGATTTGAACGGGAATTTCACTGACGGATAGTTGAAATTACTGCGGGTTATTTAGGCTACTCTAAATTAGACTATTGGTTAACCCCGGCTTCATCTGTAATGCTATCTCCAGAACGGTTGGACCGATTTTCACAAAACTTTCACCAACAGCAGCATTTCTATAATTGTATATATTCCCACAATTTTACTATTTTTAATACAATTAGAAAAATGCGTGAGGAGCTGCGGGTACAGCTAGTTTTGTATTTATTCTATAAACAATCTTCTTCTATATATTGAGACTTGGCAAATATTGCTTTATGAGGATAATTTTCTGCTATACCAAAATGTTTCGAATAAACACTCTTAGTTTGAATTATAGTTTGTCAATCAATTTTACTTTCGCTAGAGGATTAAACTTAGGAGTACGATTGCGGAATTTGAATGTGAAATGGAGTTAATATTAACTGCCATTTTTATTTCCTATTGATTTCGTTTGACCTTGTACTTTTTGGGTTAACGTTTTATGTGAAATATATATAGGTGCACCCTAAACATGTTTTTGGTTTGGTGATGTTGGCGGGGTGGTAGGGTTTTACAGCCCGACTGGGTCGCAACCACCATGTACATGGCGAAAAAGCCCGTCATAGTGACTCGCTTTTGCACGTCACGTTTCGGGATCAGCCTGTGCATATCCAGTACCGAATGATTTTCGTCATTATGGCCGGCATGACAGCGGCGACCGACGATGGATAATCTGTCTCTCGGTGGTCGCCACTGTTTTTGGATTGTACTATGCTTACCATCAGGCATTGTGTAGTCACTTTGTTGTGCTTCAATAAAAAAAAATGTGTGGCAACACCAGACACAAACTTTCCACTATTAACGAAATGCTCAAAATCATTTACAGCCCTTTCTATATAAACATAAGATTCAATTGTTTATATTTAATATTCTGTGACGTCATACACTTGTGAGAGGGACACGTAGGTAGGAATGTTTTGTCGTCAATGTCCATGCCACGTTAATAACACCGGTTCTCGTCCGATCACTGAAATTAACGATGTCATGTGCAAGCGACTGTATGCAATCTCGTTTGCATACCTATGGTGTGATTTGAGATTAAATCGATTTGAACGATTAAGATTTTTCACATTTGCCAGGCGTCCTGTGATGGCAAACGTCGCCTACTGCCAAAATAAGTAGAATCTATCAATTTGTTTCAGGTATGTTATCAAAATATATCATACAAACTGTCTACAGTATTTATGTATTAATTGACAATGCTTTTCAAGAGTCGCTTCCTGGTTATTATATATTCCTCCTTGATATTTATTCGGTACGCCCTTATCGTGTACATAAAGAACTTTCGACGTAAAGGGAACGTGGCTATGATTTATGAACTCTGTATTTCAGAATATTACGACTTCACACTTGTCTGAATCGCTGCCATAATACAAATGGCGGAAATTACTACGTAGTTATTCATGGTAGGTTTTATACCTTGCTAAAAGCTATAGTATATTCGTCTAAGTGGGGATTTATATACCGATTTCAGATAAACTCAATTCTATAATTATTTTTTTTATTGCCACGGCATTTTTCGTCACGATAGTTGTGTGATCATTTACTCTTTGATCATCAGTTTATTGCTGGCTTGTATCTATAATATATCATCCATACGTATAACGTATAGATTCTTGTAGTCAAGCGTTTAGAACCTTCTCCTTTGTAATTTTTACGCCATAGGAGGCAAACGGTGGGTCACCTTATGTTAAGTGATCACCACCGTCCATAGACACTTCCAACACCAGGGGAGTCGCAAGTGCGTTGCCAGCTAGTGTTGAGATGGAGGGGAGGAAGGGAAGAGGGGAGATGGAAGATGAGGGGAGGTGGGCCTCCAGCGCTCTCACTGACCGAACGAAACGCAACAATGCAAGCACTGTTACTTCACGTTGGTTTTCTGTGAGACGGTGGTGCTACCCCGGGTGAGCCGACCCATTCATTCGCCAGTAATAGCTTATTCGTATAAATTATACCTACAGTTTTCGTTAATATACCGTATTCACCATCAGACTGTAACAGGACGACCTTCAGGCCTCTTCCAGAAAGGGAGTATGGACATAATCACTATTCTCACGACGTATTCGCGATTTCGTACTCTGAGAAACCCACACTTCTATGGTCTTGTGTTTATAGCTCAATGCGACTCATCTTTGTTATGTTTTCTGCACGTCTTTATATCCAAGGAACAAATCTCTCTCCATAATATTAATTACAAAAAGAAATATTCAATTAATTATTCTTTTTACATCACTTTGTCACAATAAAATACCCGCGTTTCTCGAATAATTAGATAATGCTTTAATTATTCCTCTCATTTGCAAAATAGCGAGAAGATATTTTAGATGGAACCTCTCTATCAGTAATTATCGGTTATGGATCATATTAATAATGACGTTATCACATAATTGTCCGATTGCTGGGAAAGGTACAATATCTGAGGAACAAACTTAATAACCACAAACGCATCAACTTACTGACTGACGATTGGTTATATGCACCAGAATCTAGAATATCGACGGAAGAAAGCGGAATCGTCGTAACTTGAAAAATCCAACTTTACAC
>JACEII010000025.1:3425791-3447771 GCA_014332785.1 Antheraea mylitta | reverse complement strand
GTTAGCACACACAGCGGAAGCTCTCAAGAGAAAAAAAAACCCCGATATTTAAACATTCTTCATAGGTGTTCCGCTCCTATTAGTCTTAGCGTGATGATATATAGCCAATAACAATCCTTGATAAATGAGCTATATAACATTGAAAGAATTTTTCAAATCGGAATACTAGTTCCTGAGATTACCCCCTACACAAACTCACAAACTTTACCTCTTTGTAATATTAGTATAGAAAATGCAAAAAACAAGAAGCTTATAAGAAAATCAACTACTGGCCATTCCAAAAACATTAATCTCGATAAGTACGCAACTTGATCGCAACATTTACTACCGACCTATCGGAACGTATACAACCCGAACCCGTGAAAATTGGTCACAACTTCTTATTTATTAAAACGATACAAGCGCTTAAATTACCTTCGCACCGACATCTATGGGCGAACTGAGGAATTATTCAATCCTGAACGAGGTTAATGTGTGGACCTCGGGTAGATCTATGGCCAATACGGTTGTTTTAGTGGCGTATAAAATGGCCTGGTATCGGTTTAAAATAGTGCCTGATAGGTATCTGCCTCGCTTCTAGTGTCATTTCCTTTTTTTTGTTTATTATATTGCCAAACTAAAATTACTACTTTTTACTATATAAGTTAGCGTTAGGTCATGATATTATCTATATAACTATATATTCCAAATCATTGCCAGCGGAATACATTGAGAGATGGAGATAACATGTCAATTTAAATACTACTGCATAAAATATTAAGGTTTTTTTTATTATTGTTATTCTATTCCGCAGACTCTTGGCCCACACCTTTTTTTTGCTTATATGTAGTATTTTTTTATACGTAAAAATCGTATCCGTGAGCGTATTATTTTTTTTTTATTAGTAATTTATTAAATATTAACTGTTCAATTATTATTAACTATTTTTGGTTTAATGACGTTATTGTTTTTATAGTGTATTACATTTCCATTCTTTATGGCCATTTTTAGGTTGTAAAAATATTAAGGTTGACAATTCACTTTGAAAAACTTGCAATAGTTCTACATCGAGTTATACTAATTTCAAAATTTGCGTAATGAGTAATTTATACTATTAATATTATAGAAGCGTAAATGTGTTTGTCTGTTACGCTATCACGGCTTTACTTCTAAAACGGTTATCGTAAAATTTCATGCACGTTATTCGGAGTACAGAAAAGAACATAAGTGTTAAGAACCTCCTTGAAATGTATTATTTAAATTTATATTTAACAGAAAAGGGAATATTCTACACCAGTTTTGTACAAAAGTCTACAAAATGTTTTCAATATTGCACATTTATTATTTTAAAATTATTATTCAATATACAGATAGATGCATCTCAAGCCGCACGCTTAAGTCGATCGCGCCTCTATATTACCCTTTAGCTATTTATCTAAATTAAATCGGCTACCTTAAGCGCTTGCCTTAGTAGTCCGGTGAAGCTGTTAAGGCCTTGCTGGGCCAATAGCGTAATAAATAAAATAAAAACTCTATATCCCTTGTTCCGTGCTCTCGCTTATACGCTCGGCTCAATCGGAACTTGACAATGAGCATTGCTTTTTTATGCGAGTAGCCGTCAAATCTATATTGATGCGAATTCGCGAGCAAAAGCTAGGTTAGCAAGGCTCTATATTACGTAATATTGTAAGGATATATAAAACTTTATTCAAATAGATCATCCTATATAGTTCGAAAGCTTACAGTTTGAGTGGATAACACGATGTTTGCCGTCACTAATGGTCCAAAGTTTCCTGCACTTCATAGAGATTGAAGAGGCTAATCGATCTTTGTTTGTACAAAACCTTGTGACCTACACGTTTGAATATCGTCGGCTAAATCCGCTACAAGTAACCCCCAATTACGTTGTTTAATGGCTCCATCAAATTTCTTCGGTCGACGAAATTAATCCTTTTCAAACACAAGTATTAATAAAATGCACTAACTAAGCGCAGCGGTTTCAGTCGTTTTTCTAAAGTAACTCGAATGCAAAAATATTTTTAAATAGCACATAAACTATATATGTATATGTAAACACAAATATAAGAATAAGATAAGGTAATGAACAACGCAGAAAAAGACGTGGGTATCAGTTAGTATTATTTACCGATATATCGATGTCTATTCTTATATAGTTACTAGTTTCTACCTGTGACTTTGTCCGCGTAGAATAGTTACTTTGGGCTAACGCTAAGACGCAGCGGAAGCTCTCAAAAGGAAAAACAACCACTTTGAAACACTCTTTATTTGTGTTCCACTCCTATTGGTCTTCATGTGATGATATATATAAATGAGCCATCTAGCATTGAAAGGAAATTTCAAATCAGACCAACAGTTATTGGGATTATCGCGTTCAACCAAACGAAAAAACTCTTCAGCTTTATAATCATTACACAGTATAAAACAAAGTCTCCTACAATGTCTGCCTGGTTGTTTGTTCGCGATGAACTCAAAAACTACTGAACGGACTTTCATGCGGTTTTCACGAGTAGATAAATGATTCACGAGGAACGCTCTAGTATATAATATGTCAAGGATTTTTTATAATCAGGGTAGGAGAACGTCTGCCGAGACCGCTAGTATTTTACATATTAATACGTGAAGCCAAAACTTTGTACCTCTTTTTAAGCGAATTGCGCGAACGGATGAACTAACTCTTAAACTACCTAAACCTCTTAAAGCTTTTGCTTTATTCTTTCAAGATCGTCATTTGTATTATTTATCTGAATGCCCAAAACGCACATAAATGCGCTCCACTAGCGTAACGCTCGAGAGTAAGTGGAACGAGAAAACACGCGGTCGTGAGCGTGAGCGTTGTGGGCGCTTACTGGAGCACAGTCATATGGTTGACCACTGGACGCCCACTAGTTAATACAGATACAAACAGATTCATTTTATTTTATAATCTTCAAACTAAGCCATACGTTTCGCAAATATGATATCAAATCATCAAAACGAAATTTCTAATCGTATTATTCCAGTTGAATTAAAGAATTAAATTTCCCCGAAAGTAATTTTAGATGTGTTTTGAATAAACTAACAAATAAATTCGACATCATCATACGTCTAGCGGCTTATTAGGGTATAACTATGAACTTTGGAAACAATAAAGCATAAGTGTTTTCTTTCTCCACAGTTAAAAAACGACACGGTAGTTAAAGGTTTTTATTATAATAATCGCTGTCTGCTTCATCGTCGCACGGGTTTACTTACGAAAAAAATAAGTCCAAATCTTACTATTACAGTAAGATCATTTAATGAAATTAAGTAGCCTAAAACAACTGAATACCAATTTGTCAATCCTGCCATTATTTTTAGAGATCTCGCTACGGTCTGTTATTCTCTGGAGAAGACGTTACCGCCATTAACCAAAGGACCGCCACACATTCCTGTTTTTACCAAGGTTATTTCATCATCCTTAGACAATTTAGTCGGTGCTTTGCTCGCACGGTTTCTTTACGATTTTATCCCTCCATCCTCTGATGAGCGAGCTAAAGTGGCTCGTCTTTAGTCCTTACCCTGTCTTCTTTGATGAGCATGCAATACCATCTCTATCACAAACCGCGTTAAAGAACTTCGTTTAAAAATTAAATTACCAGAGAGCTATTTGATGTTCGGCCATCAATCCCTTTTTTGCATATAAATAAGACTTAAGCGTCTTCTGTTCATAAGAACTAAACCCCAAAAAAATTATTTTGAGGAGACTTTCACTGACCGAAAAATAAAAAATATTTAGTAACATTTCAATACGCTTTTCTATAGAGGTTAAGGTGATAGGTAATCTGGTAAACATTACCAAAGGTTACTTAACATCATACTAATTATAAAACAAAGAGCTTGGATGGTCGTTATTACTGATGATATAGGTGGTAGAACCACGCTATAGCTATTGTTACTGGTTTCAGCATGAATGGGTTGGTTCACCCGAGGTACTACTACCCGATCCATAGAAACACCGACCTCAAGTAATAGTGCTTCCATTGTAGCATTTCGTTCGGTCAGTGAAAGCGCTGGAAGCACCCCTTCCATTCCCTCCCCTGTCACTTCCCTCGTCTCCCCTATCCCCCCAAATACAGGTTGGCAACGCACTTGCGATACTTTTGGAATTGCAAATGTCTATGGACGGCGGTGATGACTTAACATCTGGTGACCTGTCTGTTCGTTTTCCTTCTATGAATAAAAAAAAACCGAAACGAGAGAATTAGAATAAAAGAAACAAAAATAAAGATGAACAAACGATGAATCCATATAACACATATTTTACACTAGCTGTACCCGGAGCTCCGCACGCGTTTTTTGTATTGTATTAAAGAAGCATACAGTTTTGATACTATGTACAATAATAGAAATGCTCTTTAAAAAGAATTGTAAGTACGACACGCACAGCACTTACAGTAACATACACATTAGATATATAAATACTAACAGCGTGCCTAATGAGGTTTACCATCAGCAACATATTTGGAATTTTAATCCACCATATCACTACCTTTATTGCACACTTATACCACTATGTAAGGAACAAATGAAACTATAACTTAAAATATTATCGTAAAGATTTACTTTTACATTACGTTTAATATACATTTCTATTGTAATTAAGATTTTGTTAATATAAAAAAAAAAAAACGCTTGTCTGTTCCGCAAGAAATTGTATTATGGAACTCTTTGCGTAATACGTTTAATGTCTCTAAGACCTTATTAGGAAGACTTCGTTTATTTTCGAAGTTACTAATAATTATAATGACGAATTGTAATCAATAAGTTGATAATTATGTCTCTAATTAAAGATAAAGAATGAGTTGAAATCTTGCTAAATTCCATACAGATAAAGTCGCGGCTAACAGGTAGTCAAAATAGAATGACTTCAATTACTTTTTATAAGGTTCGCTGTCTACCAGTCAAAGTCCCGTGAAAGTCGATCTAACCGTTTTGGAGATGGTACTGCGGGCGAAGCCACGGTTATGAGCTAGTATAAACTAAGATTGCTTGAATTACTTTTTAAGAGGTCAGCTATCTGCCAATAAATTGCATAGATCGGTCAGACCGTTTTGGAGATAGTATTGCAGATGAAGCCACAGTTAACATCTAGTTTAAATTAAAATAAACTAAATTACCTGTTATAATGTCCGCTATCTGTTGGTGAAAATGCCGTGTAAATTGGTCCAGCCGTTTTGAAGATAGCATTGCAGTTAAAGCCATAGTTAACACCTAGTCTAATTTAGAGTAGCCTATGTCACCCGCTGTGAGTTTGTCTATCTACCAGTGAAATTCCTGTCAAAATCGGTCCAGTCGTTTCGGAGACTACCCGGAACAAACAGACAGAGAGACCGATAAAAATTTTAAAAATTGCATTTTTCTTATCAGAACCTTGTATACTTTCATACCCAATCGGTATTTTTTTTATTTTGATATTACATACAAATACTTCATTTTTATTATATGTATAGATGAAAACATGAAGTCCTTATGCACGAAAACAAATCATTTGTATAATGTGGCTTTAAATAAATACAATTATGACATGTTGATTTTTAAATACCAATTTTTAATATATACACCAAATTAATTAATGGCGTCATACTATTGGTACTACTAATATTATATTTACTGTATTCTAAACACAAATATTTATAATAGCTTGGTTAAAACATTAAAATGTTAACTGTATCATTAGATCAGACAGTACGTTCTTCTGCAATACAATTTATCCTGATAAATTTTCCAGACACTTTGAAGTAAGAAAAGATCAACATTTATGTGAAATTATGGTGATCAATTTATCACGAGAATAAGTTCCTAATGTTAGTTATCTGTTATTTATTACTAGCCTCTACCTGCGACTTCGTTCGCGTGGAATAGTTACTATGAGCTAATGCCAAGACGCAGCAAAAGCTCTCAAGAGGACGAAACGCCAATTTTGAAACATTATTAATTAGTGCTCCGCTCCTATTGTTCTTAGCGACCAGATATCTATACTAATATTATAAAGAGGTAAAGTTTGAGAGCTTATGACGTTGTAGGGGGTAATCTCAGGAACTCTTGGTCCGATTTGAAAAATTATTTCAAATTTATACAGCCCATTTACCGAGAAAGGTTATAGGCTATTATATATCATCATGCTAAGTCCAATAGGAGCGGAGCACCAAGGAAGAATATTTCAAAATCGGGTTCTTTTTCCTCTTAAGACCTTCCGCTGCGTGTTAGCGTTAGCCTAAAGTATCTATTCCACACAAACGAAGTCGCGAGCAGAGGCTAGTTGATAATAAAAAAAAACTATTAGTGAATATTATAGAACATTGTACCACCTTGCAAAACTGTCGTATATGTCAAGCTATTCGCAGACTCACGTTACGTTTTTTTTTTTACAAATGTGTTTCACTTGAGGTTATATGTAGGATTAAGATCCAGGCCAATCGACACGAATCTTAAACGCGCCTTTTCTTAGTTCTGACCTCAAATAACTTTTGAACGAGTTGATTCTTCGAAAAATGATATGAGTACTTTTTGTAGAGCGTTCAATTCTCTACAAAAATGTTCGATGGAAATTGCAGAGCAATTTATAGTTGATTAATTACAAAAATCACAATACAATAAAAATATCCTGTGTTATTCTTAAGGGTCATCGAAAAGTGCGATGCGGACAACCTTATTTAGGGCCTTATAGAGCTCATATTTATCTAAACAAAACTTTTGAACCGAGTTCCAATAAAAAAAAAGTTTTTTGAAATGCCCTAATATCACATAATAAAAAAATGATGCTCGGCTTAGTGTGAATTGATCTGACAATCATAATAGAGATTATTTGTATAGAACAAGACATGCTCACATTTGTTAAATTGCTTGTTTTAACTCTTTCCAAAAAAAAGCACCCTGTTTGTGGATTTCAATTCAGATGATGCCACACAGAATACTCCATTCTCTAATTGGAGTCAGTTAAAATGTGAAACACGATTACGCTGTGCAACAAATTTTAATAAACAGAGAAACACTTTCGTTATGAATTTAGCAAGCTTTTGTTAATTACTATCGTACCGTACTGTTTCGCAAATGGAGATACACTAATTGTATTATAATATTCTTTGTTATAGATTTTTTTTTTATTTCATTAGGGGCAAACGAACAGGTGGGTCACCTAATTTTACGTGATCACCACCGTCCATAAACTCTTGCAACACCAGGGAAGTCGCAAGTGCATTGCCAGCCTCTGTTGGAGGAAAGGGGGGAGGGGAAGGAAAGAAGAGAGGGGAAGGGTGAGGAGAGGTGGGACTCCGGCGCTCCTACTGGCCGAAGGATACGCAACAATGCAAGCACTGTTACTTCACGTCGGTTTTCCGTGAGAGGATGGTACTACCCTGGGCGAGCCAGTAATAGCTTCAGCGTGGCTCTACCAACTACAAAAATTAAATTAGAAATTATTACCACACTGATTTTGAACACTATATATACATTTACGTGATATTTTAGTATTATTATATACTTTTTTAAAATTTATATATAACTAGCCTCTGCCCGTGACATCGTTTGCGTGGAATAGTTACTTTGGATTAAGTAACACATGATCACTTCCTATTGATCTTAACGTGATGATATATAGCCTATAACCATTCTCTATAAATGAGCTATGTAATATTTCAATAATTTTTCAAATCGGACCAGAAGTTCCTGAGGTTACCTCCTACAACGTCACAAACTCACATACTTAACCTCTTTGTAATATTAGTCTAGATATATGAATAAGTCTTCGATGCATTATTTAAAATTCAAAGAAATTACTAACGCTTTTTAATCTAATAATTAAACCTTTTAATAATTTCATACAATAACTTCAATATATGATACCTTCAGTATTCTCTGGTTATGGAAAAGGCTGGATCTTGTCTAACCAAAAATAATAACTGAATTAACGCTTCAACGCCATTAGTTTAGATATACAAGATATAAATTGTTAATTATCATAAAATAAAACACAACTTACTGATAATAAATACTACAACGACGAATAATGAAACTGTTATTAACAACATATTAAATTTAATTACGATCAAAGAGCTTACATCTTTTCAGTTACAGTATGTTGGTGTTATTACAAAAAAGTTAAATACGTATTGAATACTTGGTTTAAAAATGTTTCGTACTAAATGCACCGCGCTCTCCCGAGGCAAATTTATGTTATCCTTTTCCGTATATCTAACGTGACCTAACCTAAGCGAAACAAAATAGCAAGATGGCGAACATTCAAAGACCGTGGTGCATTTAATGCAAAACCCTTTTAAAGCAACTATTCAATACGTATTTACCTTTTTTTTAATAAAACCGTTATATGTCTAATTTTTAATATTCGAGTGCTGCTCCATTGGTGGAACATCGACCATAGAGATTAAAAAAAAAACAATTTGATTTCACCTAAAACTCGTCCATAACTGTAAAAAAAAAACAAATGAATAAAATTGTCTGGGAAACAGAGGAGGGAGGTGATCTTAAGCCCACTGCTTATTTATATATAGATTATAACTAACATTTGCCTGCATTAATGCAATTTTAATATATTCTTCGGTTATAATAAATTTTTTGAATAAAATGTACCCTTTGTCCTATTATATGGAACAATTCATGATAATCAGGCGAGTTGTGAAAACCTAACAAATTAACTAAGTCACTTTTGTATTGACAATATTAGAATAATCACTATCGAAGATAAAAATGGGAAAGAATTTGCACAAGATTCAACTGCCAATAAACATAACCCCAGTAGATTGATTTTTAATGCAAACTAACAATGTTTTTGCTGTTGCCCCTCAGAAAAGTGTCTTAGAAAGCAAACACAGACTCACAAGGCGTTCTAACTAAATTCTCAGCAATATACCTATAAGTTACGATCTAATGTTGGTTGCACATAGCTATTAGTTATTAGTTAGCATAAGTTGTTTGCATTTTTGTTTTTATTTAATTTAAAAAAAAAAACTATTATTTTATCGTATAGATTACCAAAAAAGGTTGTAACCTATCTGATATTTAGAGGTCAGAGTTGCTCATTGTTACTATAGCTTTTTTTTTTCGAAATGACTACGCTATTGACCCAGCAAGGTCTTAACAGCTTTACCGGACTACTAAGGCGAGCGCTTAAGGCACTCAGCCAATTTTATTTTGGCAGCCAACTCAAGGGTGGACGGCACACCTCGGCTTGGCTGTTGCCTGTCGCATGCAAAATTGCGACCTATCTTAGCTAACCTAGCTAACTATTCATATATGTATGAGTTGTTGAAACGTATATATGTACCAAGCATACACGCCTCAACAACTCCTCCATATATTTATTATCGGATAATTGAGAGTTTTTCAGTTCGATAAGGGAAAAAAAAGTAAACCCTTCCACTTTTATGTGTAAGCGTGTAGGTGTGCACGTGTGTGGGGGTGATCGTGTAGTGTTGTAGCGGTGATGTATATTTGTGTGTCACCGTATCGCGCAAGCAACGCACTCAAGGGCTCCCTACCGAGGGATCGAACCTAGGCTTGAGCCGCTGCCGTGGGAGGCCTAATCGGGTGTGCGGGTTTTTACTATAGCCAACGGTAATAGCCCTGCAATTAGATATGACCTCAGTTAAGAAGTCAGTCTTAATAATGGCGAAGAAGTTGGAACGTCTCTTATGCCCGTTTAGCTACTTTGGACTTTATGTGCGCGGTAAAGAATACTGCCCTTGGTTGTTTTAGAATGTTTATTTATTCTGACCTAATAATGGTGCGGATGACACAGAGTAACACCTTAGCAAACGACTAACACCTTAGCTGGCCGGTGGACCACGCTACCAAATTTGCAGTGTTAGCTTCACACCTGCATATTTCAAACGATATCTTAAAAACCGTAATATTACAAAATGATTAAAACTTCTTTGGGACAGACTTAGATTTGTTGAATAATACTGTTCTATTTAATATATTATAGGCGACTTTGCAAACTGTACTCCATGTTTTAAATAAAATAGCTCTTCTCTTTTTTTACATAGACGTAGGCAGTTATATATCATAGTATTTTCATAGTGGAAGAGACGATGACAAAAAATAATCAGTAAAAACTAACATAACCAATGGTGTCAAATTTTCGAAGTGCGACTATATGATTGGATCTCAAACTCTACATTAAAGTTGCAAAAATAACTTCATCTAGTTCAATCTTTGTCAAAAAAGGGCTATTTTTCCTGAACTTTGGAAGATTTTTTCCCTCATTCTGTACCTCAATCAAAAACCAATTATAGAATAATAGTTATATTTTGTGAATAAGTTGTAATAAAGAATCTAATCTAGATCTTTTTAACACTACAATTAATGCAGCAAAACAAATGATCATCAATCATTCTTGGACATGGGTTATGACTTTTCACTGTGCTTTATTATTATTCTTCATTCAGCACCTAATGTCTTATTGTTACAATTTCCTTGTCTACTAGTGAATATTGTTAATTAGCTCTAAGTTGATTATTGTATTTTTGAATTGTGTCTTAAAAGTTGTTGATGAATAAATAAAATTATTTACTCAGAACATTACTACTACTTAACGATCTATATTCACTTGATACAAATATAATAATGCCAACCTCCAATGTGTGATTAATAGATTAAAAGTTTCTTTTCGGGGTGAGATACGGGTATAATCAATAGACTAGCTTACAATGCAACGTATGGAGATATTAATCAAAGAGAATCTATAATTATACATTTTGGTAGCAAAAAGATACATTTACATTTTTAATCTCACGTTACATTTTCACTATATTGGCCTTAACCATCATTTCAGTAATAGATTTCATTATGAACGAATTTCAATGATCCAAAGATTCTCACTACTGTATCATAACACCAAAATTCGCATTCAGTTTCTCTGCTTATATGTTGTTGGCAATTAAGAACGCAACCTTAGTATTCACTTTTTTACATGTCCTAGTAACAATGTAATACTATTCTTTTTGGTTTTATATTCTGGTGTCCTTGTGTGTACAGTTAAACAATATTAAATGCATCTTTATCTTTTTTTTTCGTAATGTCTACGCTATTGACGCAGCAAGGTCTTAACAGCTTCACCGGACTACTAAGGCGAGCGCTTAAGGCACTCAGTCGATTTTATTTTGGCAACCAGCTCAAGGGTGCACGGCACACCTCGGCTTGGCTGTTGCCTGTTGCATGCAAAATCGCGACCTATCTTAGCAAACCTAGCTAACTATTGATATATGTATGAGTTGTTGAAACGTATATGTGTACCAAGCATACACGCCTCATCGACTCCTACATATATTTATTTTCGGAAAATTGAGTTTTTCAGTTCGATAAGGGAAAAAAAAGTAAACCCTTCCACTTTCATGTGTAAGCGTGTAGGCGTGCACGTGTGTGGGGGTAATCGTGTAGTGTTGTAGCGGTGATGTATATTTGTGTGTCACCGTATCGCGCAAGCAACGCACTCAAGGGCTCCCTACCAAGGGATCGAACCTAAGCTTGAGCCGCTGCCGTGGGAGGCCTAATCAGGTGTGCGGGAGCGAAATTAACCCCCAGACCACGGCGGCGTGATCTGTAGTTACGCGAGCGTGGGCGTGACCACGCTCTGTTTCGAGGGACAGGCTGGTACTGGTCGTTCGCTGACGTGATTGAATCAGGAGGGTCGGTAAAAATGTGTAGCGGACGTCTTTTATAACGCGCAACGTTAGGTACGGGTTCATAGTTTGCGGCGGATACCACTAACGGACTCGAGTCTTTATTTTACATTCTTGAGATCTCTTTATATTACCAACATACATATGTAATCTTTTCAGGTCTATACATGTTAATTGATCGCAATGAAATTTAGTATAGATAGTGAGGCAGACGTATAAATAGCCTTGCTCACTGGGCGGTTCGGGAACATCTATGACTGAACATGGGGATACGTGTCACTCTAACTTTGTCTATTTATGAAGGTACCAAAGTATGTGATTGATAGGAGGTGTAAACAACACTTTCGCTTACCTTTTCGCCCCTGGATGCGGCTGCCAACCCTCGAACGTACACGGTAATTACAAGTATCACAGAGTGTTGTTGGCCACCAGATCGTTCACACATGTAACAGAACACGTAATGTTTATTATGCGGTGAAAAGGCGGAAATAGTTCCTTATTACACTTAAGATTAAAAGAAGGTTTATACATAAAGTATACAGCGGTGTAGCAGTAATTGCGCGTAATAAATGCGTACGCAGCAGCAGCGGGTCGGGTATTTTAAACAGTATCGCGAAGAGAGTGTACTTATGCCAAAGGACAAACGTAGTCCGATGAAGCTGTTAAAACCTTGCTAGGCTAATAGCGTAGATAGATCGAAAAAAAGGGTCAAAGGACAAAGTCGCCCCCGTATCGACACAACTTATCATTTCTAAACTAGATGGTGGGACATGCGCATTACCAATAGCGGTAATTTGAAACCTGGAAAGAGAAGTAGGCTATTTTTAATACTGGAGGTTTACATCCTGGCTATATGTGGAAAATCATATACATCGCAGGAGAAAAAGAAAATCGTATAATGTAAACATCCACGTTCCTAGCTCTTGGTGGTTAATTTTCACATTGACCATCAGAACATTTAACGCTTTTTCGTGTAGCGTGTGGGCGACCATTGTTCATGTTTGTTTGGTCAGAAAATTCCATCCCTACCAAATAATTAGGTGTACATTAACGTAATGGTCGGAGGGATGCGGACAAAATATAAAATCAGGTCGAAGTCGGACCCTTGTCAAAATTCCATCAAGTTGAATACATCATGTATGTCGTTTGCTATTGAAATTGATATAACAAGGTTAGGTTATAAAAATATTTACGGCTTTCTATAGTAATAAGTGTACGTTACAAGTGAACCGATTATATAGAACTGAAGAGCACGTTTGTTTGATTTTTTTTTATATTACATAGTTGGCAAACGAACTGGTGGGTCACCTGATGTTAAGTGATCACCACCGTCCATAGACACTTACAACACCAAGGGAGTCGCAAATGCGTTGCCAGCCTGTGTTGGGGGAGGGAGAAGGAAAGGAAGAAGATAGGGAGAAGGTAAGGAGAGGTGGGCCTCTGGTGCTCTCACTGACCGAACGAAACGCAACAATGCAAGCACTGTTACTTCACGTCGGTGTTTCTGTGAGAGGGTGGACTACCCCGAGCGAGCCAACCCATAGCTTCAGCGTGACTCTATCCCCTAAAGAAATGCGTATACTTTTACGATTTGAAGTACAGGTCGGATTAGTTTAAGTTTCCTTTATTCCTCTACTCTTACCATATCATCACACTCAAAATATTTCTAGATATATGGTTTTCCTCTCTCGGCATGACATACCCATACCAAGCTAACCTATTACTGCATTACTTCTCTGTCAAAAATTGTATGCAAAATTTAACTATGACCATTTTTTTTTTTTGTTAAAACATGAAAGTGTAACAATCTGCTTCATAGTCTCATTTAGAATATTAATAATATAATTAGAGATAGCAGAGTAAAAGTCGGTTATAATTTTAAAGTCGGCTTAAAATGATGTTTTTTACACTACAAATAAACCATTCCCCACACGAGTACCGCTGGCGCGCTTGTGCAAACCTAATTACCTTTTTAACCAACAAAACCGTGCTTTACATAAGACGTGTAACAAAATTACCGCATTTTTTTACATTAACATCCACTGTTGTCACATTTTTATGCTATAATTATTTATTAAAAACCTGTTCTGAATAACAAAATTAATTACTGGCGCGTCGTGCCGCGTAAATAGCTTTAAAACGGCTTTCGTTAAATTCTCCCTGCGGATTTATTACAGCGAATTACCTACGGCGTGTAACATTTGTTTTAGTTATTCAAAACTAGATTTTTATCAAAGAAATTCCAGACCCGAGTCCGTGTATACCCCAGGGCGTACGGTCTAGACCTTTTTGTAGTGTAAAAATCAGTGTTTAAACACGTAATATTCGTGAGCGTAAATTTGTTACCGTCGGGACGAAAGTTTTAAATTGAAATTTAGCTCTTTCAGGCGTGTTCGTGGACCATTGTAAAGATAAATTAAGACTATACTAAAAGCTGCTCTCGACTTCGTTTGCATTGGTATCTGTCTAAAAGATTATAAAATATCTGTGTGAAGGCAAATATTATTAACTAAAACAAAAATTACTTCTTCAAATGTCAGTTATCTGACAGAGGAAGTCCTAATTATTATTAATAAACAAACACACAGACATACAAAAAAAATGTAGTTTACACTCGGTACAACTCAAACTTTAAAATAAACGAGAGGAGCGTATGCTCCCCCTGTCTGTTCCCCGATACCCGAAGACAAGTAAAACACTGCTTTCACTCTACCCGATACAGTGTTTACTTCCACCACATTTTGTCGCACAAAACAGCTGCGAATTACAGAACTCACTCTTAAGAAGTTTTACTTTAAAAATAAAAGTTGTATGGGCAAAGTATACCCATCTCCTAACTGACCCAACCACGAGTTGCAATGACTCAGTTATTATATATATCTTTTTGAGTTGTTTAACCTCATTCCATCTTCTCCATTCCACTACAGAATTACGCGGGCGGGTATGTGTCTCCACAGATTCACAATGACCGCCATTCCAGCTAGAACAAAGAAATTCGAAAGCTCTTTTCTTTGTCGTACTGTGAAAATGTGGAATTGCCTCCCAGCCAGTGTGTTCCCTTCCGCGTTTTTTTTTATATCATAGGAGGCAAACGAACAGATGGGTCACCTGATGTTAGGTGATCACTACCGTCCATAGACACTTGCAACACCAGGGGAGTCGCAAGTGCGTTGCCAACCTGTATTTGGGAGGAGGGTTGGGGATGGGCAGAAAGGGAAGGAGGAAGGGGAAAGCGAGGGTAGGTGGGTCTCCGGCTCTCTTGCTGACCGAAAGAAACGCAACAATCCAAGCACTGTTACTTCACGTCGGTTTTCTGTGAGAGGGTGGTGCTTCCCCGGACGAGCCGACCCATTCGTGCTGAAAACAATCATAGCTTCAGCTTGGCTCTACCACTACCAAAGGTGTTGGTCGACATGATGAAGACGACTGCCGTTTCTTTTGAAGACCGACAATCGCCGATATTCGTGGACTGTACTATACTTTTCATCAGGTACGGTATAGTCATTTTGACGAACCAGTTAAAAAAAAAACTTGAACTAAATACTTGCACCCTACAATAAACTGGAGTTGAAAAAGAAATTCAAAATTAAAACGTGGCGCCATCTGTGAGTAATCTATAACAATTTATCCTACAATTGTCTGTCAACAAACTTATATAAAGCGCCATCTGCACGAGACTGATGAAACTTACAATGAATAACAAAAATCAACATTGACAATCACTTAATTTGTATTTACAAAATGTTGAGGCCATTAATCGAAGTATGAATTATCCTATATCTAAAGTTGAACCAAATTATACCTAATCCCAGCTGTCAAGAAGATCGGTTTAGTAGTTTCGGATTTCATTATGCAATGGGAGAGCCATAGTAAGTTTCACTTACAAATTTAAAAAAGTATATGTTTTTGTTATAAATATGTACCGTATGTACTTTCATATACATTTGGTAAAAAAACTATTCATTTTGACATTGCAAACAGACCATTCAATTTCATTTTTTTATATATATTTCAGTAACGTTTTTTATTCAATTACTTTTTGACAATAACTTCGCTCGATTGTAAATGACAAATGCTTGAACTAGCTTTAAAGCAATTTGCTTGAATTGCGACAGATGTTTCGCATTTCAAAATTTCTACATCATAATTTATTGCTAGGGTAAACTTTTAATGTCCAGCCATATTTTTCTTGCTAAGATATATCGCTAATCGCAACATTTGAAGCCCGTGTTAAGAGTGCGTAGTTTCACAAAACTATTATTTTTTTTTATTTTTTGTATAGGTTTTAATGAAGTATTTACAACTTAAAACAATGACTGTTGAGAATTCACGAAGATACTTTATTTTTTAAATAAAAAGTTCTAAATAAACATCCGAAAGTTTGACTTGTCATGTGATTAATGTGTGAAATTAAGTGATATATTAACTATTTCTAATTTCAAGAATATTGGCAACTCTACGGTCACCTCTTTCAATATATACATATAATAAGAATGTAATGAATATAAGAATAAGAAATGTAAGAATGTAATGAATTTAATATGTCTGTACTCTTTAAATATTCGTGAAAAAATGTTGCAAGTATGTAGGAATAAGTAATAAAATACGTTTCAATCATTTCTAGAGATGTTTGTCTGTCTGTCTGTTTGAACACGCATCACTGCAAATGTTAAAACGATAAAAAAGTTAAAGTGCACGATAAAACTTCACAAAATTATAAAGCATATCTCCAAGTAGCGTTTTGTTTCAATAAAATCGATTCACTCTATCAATAACACGGAATATGTTTGAAAACGTAACTTAGTAGTATTTTTATTGATTACCTACTATGTATCTGCAAATCTCAGACCATTTTTTTATTTGATACAATACAATACGATACTGTTATATTATTTTACTAGTAATTTTAGATTATTACAGTTAATATATAATATGCTAAAACATTAGGGGAGAGTGGGGGAATTGGGAACACTTAACTTCAAACGTTAAAAAATAATAGAAAAAGGTTATAAACTAAATCAAATTTTATTGCTACATGAACTTTAGTTATCTATGTACTTAGTAGTCATAAAACGTTATTTAAAATTTACGTTTTAATAAAAATATAAACGAAAACAAAAAACATTGCCGTTCCTGTTTACCCGATACCCTATGGGGTAATTGAGATAATCCCGCGGGGGAAAAGGGAATGGTATGAGGTAATTAAGAAAGACGTTTGATCGATCTTTCTTACGTAAGTACAAAGCATCTGAAATAATTTGTAAAGTTTAATTATTTTTATACAATCAACCAGCAGTTCTATGGGTAATAAGGAGGGTAAGGGGTAATTGGGAACGTTCCAAATTATCCACCTAATGCCGTTCCCAATTACCCGAATCAGTCAATATACATAAAAATGGCCGCCACTCTCAAAAGCATTTTTCATTACTTCAATCTATGTTACATTTGAAAACAGATACTGCGTGTATGATATGAGAAAAAACATAATACCTTTGAACTCAAGAATATGATACTTACATGCGTTATAACTGATGACAAAAATTATATCGAAAATACAAAAATAATTGTTCGACTTACAGTGACAAAACTAGTGCGTCCTTTCAATCCTACTTTCGCATACGCAATGAATGGCTCTCCATTCAGCCGTAGAATAGATTCGTGACAGTGTAGTACGGGGAGATGTACTATTTATCTAACTATTCCCAATTACCCGTCGCTCTCAATTACCCCACTCTTCCCTAATAGTGAAGAGGTTTACTATAAATCATAAAATTACAAAAAATATTATTATGCAACCTATCAAACTAGAATTATGTGCCGCAACTATCAAAAAGTAGATTAAAAATTGATGGATTCTACATATGACCACTGCCACCTAAACTAGGTAATCGTGTATCTCAGGTGGCAGTAGTAAATATTTATAGATACCAAATCCATAAAATAATATTATCACTGCATCTTATAAAACGGAGTTCTGTCTGTCTATCTGTTCACGATAACCTCAAAAACTACTGAACGGATCTTCATGCGGTTTCTACCGGTATATAAAGTGATTAATGAGGAAGTTATATAATATATCTACGTCTTTTTTTATTGATAGGACAGCATCCGTCGCGCCCGCTAGTTTATGATGAATGTTAAATATAAAGTTTCAAAAATTGTAGTTTATAAAAAGAGTAAAAAATTCTTATAAATATTTCTCACCTCTCATTAAAGAATCGTTTCATTTATCAAAATAATTCAATAGGCACTTTAAGAAAACACTAACTAGCTGTCAACGAAAACTTTTTTTGTGTATTTTCTAAATATTATTGTACCAATTATGTTAAATGTAATTATGTTAATTATCAATACATGAAATGCGTTTGTTAGTTTGTTAATCTATATATCTATTCCTTCTATTTACCTATATACACAGTGAAGGTTTATACAGTAGCAATTTTTATGGAGGATATTCTACATTCGATTCTTGTTCTGAATCTTAAAAAAATAGGTGTTGATATTTGTCACGATATCTAGAAAAATACAAAAATTATACACAATCCTCTACGAATCTAAGTTTTCTTTTTTTTATCGAACTGACTGCGTAGCGTTATTGGCCTTACTAGGATTTCACAGTTCACACTTTCAATCTAAGTTAATGCACAGTGTCAGTGACCGTTGGGTAATTTCACTTACACTTGAAGGGAAACGTGAAAACAAAGCAGTAGGGTTTATTGCCTGTTGTATTATCGAAAGTTATTAACTCCGGGTCTCGTATTGTAATTTTTGGAACTGGTCATTGCATCTAGATTTATTATGATTGCGTTTATACGTTTGAACGTCTTAGAACAAACTTTAACTTAAGTTTTCTTGGTTGTATATTAGTATTTGTTTTGATATTATTATTTGATATGTTAAATATGTCCATGAAGTGTTATACCCTAGACTATTGCGAGTGCTTACCCTTTTACCTGGTATATATATGCTATATTTGAAAACAAACTTCTTTTGAAATCACATTAAAACTACTAAAGGTATCGACATAGGATCATAACAGTTCAATGCGTAGTTTTTCGTAAATGATCTAGTTTACTTATTATTTGGATTCAATTGACATATTGCCATTTTAATGGTCAACGAAACAGGCGTGAATGAACTGATATTCTATATATTCAAAACCATTTTGTTGGATAACGTGGGCGTCAGGATGTAGTCGTAGGCGGTCCATTAATTAACTCATGTCCAGTTTCGATACAACACTTTAGGAACCGGAGTATTAGACACCGCACAGATCATTTACCATGATTCATAACGAGACTGAAGAACATTTACATAGTTGCTTTATTAGTATAGGGCTATTAGTTTAACATAGCTGATATATTTAGCTAAAACGGCGATCCTACACTTGTATCATGTACTAGATTCTACCCGCGATTTCGTTCGCGTAGAATAGTTACCGTTTACGCAGTGCATGCAGCGGAAGTTCTCAAAAGAAAACAATTTTGAAACAATCTTAATTGGTGCTCCGCTACTATTGGTCTTAGCGTGATAGCCTTCCTCGATAAATGAACTATTTAACACTGAAAGAATGTTTCAAATCACATCAATAGTCTCCAAGATTAGCGCGTTCAAGCAAACAAATTCTTTAGCCTTATAATATTAGCATAAACTAGCCCTTGCTCGTGACTTCATTGATTTTGATTTTGATTTGATTTCATCTCCCCTCATGCCGATACTATGCTAACCTATTACTCCTCAACTTCTCTCTCATTCTCTCATCTCTGTCATTTTCAAACTTTAGGACTACCCAAAAATGGTGGATCACACAGAATAAGACCAGAAATACGTCAATATTTCAGGTAGTGATATGGCTTCCATATAACTGAACTGATATTCTTTATCACAATAGAACTAAAAATCAAACTAAAAACTCCCATTAATTTGATCTGTTGGGCCACGTCCAGAGGTAATGTGTTTTGCCGTCTGTACTCTTTGCGCCATTACATTGTCATTAGACGCAATCGCTGCCCCAAGTCACGTGCGTTCCGTTGCTTGTATTTGCTGCCCTTTTTTTCGCCTGCATCCCTAATAGTGGGGCTTTTAAATAAGCGTTAAAATGCTTATTTTATTGATATTGCTGAGATAATAATAGATGTATAAAAAGAAAAAAGAAATTTATATTAGATCTTTTGAAAATTTGGTCCCCATTGCCTGTGGCTTCATGATAAGGGTTACATGATGTTTTTATACCTAGTTTAATTTGGTGTACAACCATTTTCACGCGGACTAGAGACTTTACAACTTCGTAGAGACATTGGCTGTCTATTTATGCTCTACCGCATGTATAATGAAGAGTGTTCTGAGAAACTCTTTGATATGGTGCCCTTTTCTCCTTTTCGAACTCGCACCTCCCGCCGCTGGTTGTCTGCTCATCCACACACCCTAAAAGCTAGCAAAATGGCAACTACCGTGAGGTTCTCTTGAACCTTCCTTATACGTGCTAGCGGGTGGCCATTGTGGAATAGGTTACCCAGCACGGTTTTTCCTCAACGCTATGATATGGGGCTCTTCAAGAAGAGACTGAAACGCGATCTTCAAGGTCGGCAACACAATAGTGATGCCCTTGGTGTTGCAGTTGTTCATAAGCGGCGGTAACCATTTACCATCAGGTAGGTCATCAGCGTGTTTGCAGCCTATTGGCATAAAAAAAGAAAAAAAAGCCAAATTAATACGTGGCTAATTTGAAATTAAGTTTTTTTAAATATTTAAAACTTAGATACTTTTAGTTTGTGGCCCGCGACACAATATGTGAAATGTGCCTGTTGCCCTTTAAGACAAATGGTTGAACATCGCTGCACTAGATCGTGTTTATGTGTAAATTAACGGACATCAGATCAATATTCCTCCGGCTTATAGCATTCATTTGCTACAATATTCATCCGTCCATTTAACTTAAATACATCCATAGGTGGTGATAGGCTTTTATGTCTGATGAACGATGCACGTAACTAGCAGTCACCCTCAATATCCATCAAATCTTGGTTCATTTTGTCGCTGGTCTTATTGTTTTGCCTCTTGACTCCTGATCATCACTCCCAGAATTATTTTCTCTCATCAGTAATCTAATTGACTAATAGACTTTATAAAAATGTATACTCCGAGTGCCAATATATTTCATATTGCTCTTAACGTGATTATATAGAACCTTTAAGATTTCTCGATAAATGAGCTATCTAACACTAAAAGAATTTCAAATCGGACCAATAATTCCTGAGATTAGTGTATTCAAGCAAACGAATTTTTCGGTTTTATAATATTACCTATATATTATGCATAATTTTGTAGTTTTACTTGTTATAGTGGTCGACATTTGACCATAGTCCATTGATTTTTAAAAGTTTGAACTTTATTAGTATTCTTTTGTCAAAGGGTATAACTTCTACAATCAAAGGTTTTTATCATGACTACTCAGTTATTTGCGTCTTTTTAAAATTGTATAAAGATAAAAAAAATCAATGTCTAAATAAACACTGAAATTAATTATATATTTGAAACAAAAACAGGCGGTTACATAAGGTGGTAAGGCTCTCAAATTCTAAGTAAAAATAACTACGAAAATAATGAAATATATAGCAACTTATGATACAATTTACCATTAATGTTACACGACATCATGGGTGGATGATATTTCTGGGTAATATTGAATTTAATGTAGCCTGAAATAATTATATGCCAAATCAAATAATAAAAATATCAAATGATGAATCCAAAGAAGTTTTTATTACTGCCATTAACTTTTGAAAATGAATTCATTTTTGTTCAAAATTTATCATCAACTGTGATAAATATACTTTATTTATGTATATTATGAAATTACATATTATATTTTTTTATAAAATTAATCTACAATTTGAGCAGTCGATTTCAAAGGGCTTGTAAATCAAAATCAAAATCAAAAATTCTTTATTCAGTTTAGGCCCTAATAAGGCGCTTATGAACGTCAAAAACTACCACCGGTTCGAAAACAACCCAGCCATCGAGAAGAACCGGCAAGAAACTCGATCGGTTACATTTTTTTTTACATACATTTAAATACATCATACTGTTTATAGTGCATGCACAGAGAGGAGTCAATTCCAGACATCACTATCGTTCACATACTGATCCACTCTATAATATCCTTTTGACACTAACACCCGCTTGACATGGCGCTTAAATTTGCAGTCCGGCAAGTCGGTAACATCTTTTGGGACTTTATTGTAAAACCTAACACTGTTACCTAAGAAACTATTACTGGTTTTACTAAGTCTGAAACATGGGACGACCAGTTTATTACAGTTT